>MU765602.1:140426-188130 GCA_026770625.1 Nicotiana glauca | reverse complement strand
GGGGGGGGGGGGGGGGGGGGGGGGGGAGTACCACCCACAGCAATTTTAGAGTGCAGAGAAAGAGAAGTGGCTGGAGAATTTTCCCGGGTCCGAACACTCGATAGTGATGTTTTAATCGGAGACTGAAGTTGAAATGGTGCTTCCATGGACATGGGGTAGATATATGTATGTTGGACATTGTAAGGGGTATAGTTCTGATTTTTTTTTCTTTGGCACTCAAGCATATGAATCACACCCTCCACTTTACAATGGTCTAACACAGTTCAAGGGGATCTTGGATCCACTTTTTACAAGTTTGGGTGTATAACGGGGCACCTGCAAAGTTAAGGTGTGCAAGGGGTTTTTTTCTCAAGTTCGTTGGGGGAGGGGGAGGGGGAGGGAAAATGTATTAAAGCTAATAATAATGATGCTGATAATCACCCTGTAATTGCCCAGCCAAAATATCATAGACTTCCTTTTCTAGATACAGTATTATAGATCTTTGAGTCTGTCATTGCCACCTACTATTCCTTGCTGTGTATAGAGAAATTAGTTTCTTTCTTTTGGGGTTTGTTTTTTTGGGGGGGGGAGGGGATTTGATTAGTTTATAGGAGTTAAATTGACAGTTCATTGGAGTATAGCATATTAAATTCTTTCATGTATTTAATCATATACTTATACATGAACTTCGCTCCTCAAAGTAAGCTTTGAAGCTGGGGTTTAGCTTGGTCTAGTATGAATCATCGCAAGGTTCTTTTATGGCTAATGTAGGTTGGTTTAGATCTTGTGTAGTTGGATCTCTCCAGTTCCACTTATTACTAAAATTGCAATACTTTCCAAATGCAGGGCATTTATGGTGGGTCACATGGTAGGAGACATCATAACAGGCAATGTGACAGAACCTGAAATAGTCATAAGTGCATCTCCATCAGTGGGTGGGTTGTTGGATTCTCTCACTGGAAGTATTGGTATCTCAGCAAGAGCAAAACCTGTAGCTGCTCCAGTTGCAGGATCCACAGCTTCTGGAGCTGCAACCAGTGGAGCAATGGCATCTGATGCTCCAAAGATTGGTTTGAGGCCCCTAGATAGAGATGCTATTCGCTCTTTTATCAGCAGTGCGATGCCATTTGGTTGGTAATCTTTATTGTGGTATCTACCATTGCACTTTTTTTGTCCATGCTTGTGTGACTTAATTGAAGGATTTACTCTTTGCTGAAAAAAGCTGTCTACCTTAAATGTAGGCACCCCTCTGGATCTTAACTACACCAACATTTCAGCTGTCAAGATAAATGGATTTTCTTCAGCAGATATCCCTCCTGCAGACCAGAAGCAACCAGCATGGAAGCCGTATCTCTATAGAGGGAAGCAGAGAATTCTGTTCACAATTCACGAGACAGTCCATGCTGCCATGTATGATCGCGATGAAATTCCAGATAGCATAACAATTTCAGGTCAAGTTAACTGTCGAGCGGAATTAGAAGGGTTGCCCGATGTGATGTTCCCACTTATAGGTTTGGACACTGCTCGTGTTGAGCTATTATCCTTCCACCCCTGTGCTCAAGTTCCAGAGCATGGTAACGAGAAGCAAGCACTTATGTTCTCACCACCATTAGGAAATTTCGTATTGATGCGTTATCAGGCACTTTGTGGTATGCGGCCTCCGATCAAGGGTTTTTATCAGCTTTCAATGGTTTCAGAAAATGAAGGTGCTTTTTTGTTTAGGTTACGACTCATGGAAGGTTATAGAGCTCCTCTGTCGATGGATTTCTGCACAGTGACAATACCTTTCCCCAGGAGGAGGGTGCTTTCTTTTGAAGGGACACCTTCTATTGGAACAGTTTCAGTTGCTGAACACTTTGTTGAATGGAAAATTATAACAACCGGTCGAGGAGTATCAGGAAAGAGTGTTGAGGCAACATTTCCAGGGACAGTAAAGTTTGCTCCATGGCAAACTCAAAGATTGCTTTCCTCAGGGGCAGTACTTGGGAATATGGAAGATGAAGAGAGTGATGCCGAAACAGAGTCGACGAATAATATGGCGAATGTGGAAGACTTTTTAATGGAGAAAATGAATAAGGATCTTCAAGCAGTTGATTTGGAGGAGCCATTTTGCTGGCAAGCATACGATTATGCTAAAGTAAGTATTCTGTATAGCAACTTTAGTTGTGAGCTGTACAGGCAGCTAAGATTTCCTTTTATTTTTCCATGTAAACTCCTTTTTTTTGGGGTAAGGTAAACAATTCTATTAGCAGTGGGGAAAACTCCCTAAAACCTCGCTTCCTGTTTGGAACATCATTCCTGCTGCTATATGCTGCATCATTTGGAAAGAAAGAAATACTAGGACTTTTGCAGACAAGAATGACAATGTACTTAAGCTTAAACACAAATGTATACTTGTTTAGTTTTTGGTGCAACATGGCTGCAAACTTCTTAGAGCCCGAAGCTATGTTGAACTTTATCTGTTCATTACAGTCTCTGTGATGCACATATCTGATATCTGTATCTTTTAAATGAATATTTCCCAGTTTCTGCTGGTTTCATCAATATGTTTTACCTTATAAAAAAAATCATGTATACAAGTAGTATACTATAAGGTAGAGAATCTACAACATAATGTGATTCTCTATGAATGACAACCAAGCTTTTCTACACACTGGAACTTCATTGGTGCACCAAAAAGAAACTAGGGATAAGAGGGCTATTCTTCGAACATGCTAGTACCGGAATTTACTGTGAGTTTAGGTATACTAAGTAATCAAATCTTTTATTAAGCAAAGAGCTGGCGAAGTCGCATGTAAAAGTTAGGAAGATATTGTTTTAGTAGAGAATGTTGCCCTAGATAGAGCTGATTGAAAAAAAGGCAGCCCGGTGCTCAAAATATCCCGCGTTCATGCAGGGTCCGATGAAGGGCCGCACCTCAGGGGTGTAATGTAGGGAACCTACCCTGATTCAAGCAACAATGATTGATTCCACGGTTCTAACCCTATAGGTCGCACGGAGACAACTTAACCATTGCTCCAAGGCTCCCTTCATAGAGCTGATTGAAACAAAAAAGAATGAATATATATAGCAGACTTCGTGAAAACTGTTAGACTTGGGGACATACTTTTTTTATCGGTATATGTTTTTTAATCGGCAAGGACTTCTTTATACCTTTAGTACTAGTGTTATTCTCATATTTCCTATTCTTAGATTTCTATTACTATCTGTTGTCTTTGCTTTGATTATCTTATTTTTTCTGGCTGTGGTTACTGCTTCTCTTTCCATGGCTTCTTCATTACTGTATTTCTTTTTCAAAACTGCTATGATTATGCCTTCCTTGAGCCGAGAGTCTCTGCCTCTCTACCTTCACGACATAGAGGTAAGATTTGCGTACACACTACCCTCCCCAGACCTCACGGTAAGATTTGCGTACACACTACCCTCCTCAGACCTCACTTGTGGGATAACACTGAGTATGTCGTTTTTGTCGTTGATGTTTTGAGTTGGGGTCGTACTTGATACCGCTTCACAAGATTACCACCCAAAGAGAGATAGCGAGAGAGACTTTCTGGGATCAATTTGTTACCACAGCCCATAACCATCAGCACTCTCCATCCTTGGGAGTTTCTGTTCCTGCTCCCTCAGACAAGAAGAGAATTATGAGAGGAGCAGAGAGAGAGAGAGAGTATTCAAAACAGAGAAAGAGGAACAGAAGAGTAACAAGGTTAGGCGAGTCCGAAGAGTGCAAATTGACTCTACTGATTTTTGTTTTTATACAGTCAAAAGTACTTCATCAACTCATAATCAAGATATATTCCTTTTTAATAGTATGACAATTAGCTGATGTGGATATGAACATTTCTTTAAGTTATTGAATTAATTGCTTTGTGAAAAGTATATTTATTATACTCATCATGTGATTGCAGGTTTCGTTCAAGATAATGGGAGGATCTTTGTCAGGAATGTCTATTGATCCAAAATCTGTAAGTCCTCAATAAATCATCTGTTGTCAAGTTGATTCTTTCCTTTAGAGAGGAACATTATCATGGAAATAAATCATGAATAGTTCAACCTGTGTTATTCTAATTTATTAGCTAGAAGTAGCATGAAACCAATAATTTCTGAATGTCATTATCTGAAAAATCTTTCCCTGTCAATTTTCATTTGGCAAAAAGAACTATGTGAATTGTCTCTCTTTTTTTTTCTTTTTTTGTGATTCCATGTATTTGCGACCGAGTTTTACTAATTTTTATCCAATTTTTTTTTTTCTCTTCAAAACCATCAAGTTAGTCAATCGATCTACTTGGTCTCAATCCCAAACTAGTCAGGGAGTCAGGGTTGGCTTTTTGAATCCTTTATATCCATTCCGAGTCTATTTGACTCATTTCATTCCAATAGTAGATAACTTATCGTTTGAGGTAAGTTAAGAGTTCTCTAAAACTAGAATTCTCTATATCCGACATTTATCTCTGCAATGACCAACAAATCTCCAATCATACTAGAAAGATTCCCGTCAAATATCGGAACTTATATAGGTGTAACAACTATAACTCATTGGGTGAGTTATGCCTGCCTTGATATTGATATCGATGATTTTCCAATATTAAGCACTCTAGGTAACTTAACTTTGTATTTGGTATCAATTTGCTGCATATGAAGGTTTTCCATGGTTTATTACTGTAACCAATATTTCTTCCAATCAAAGATTTTCCCGTTCCATTAGCATTCAATGCCCAATTCGAACCAAGTGAACACAATTTTCCTTCAACTTCCTCCCAATTAGGTGTTTTGAAAAGTATCTGCGTCAACTCCTTATTAATTGACTCTAGACTATAATGTTGGTTAATGCATTCAGGTGCGAAGCTGATTATCTTTCCTCTAACAACATATTGATTTGAATCTTTATTAAGATTCTTGTAAAACTTTAGAACAAGGTCTAGACAAAAATCACGAGGATACTACACGAAAATTTTCCAGTTGTAATACTTGATGGTATCAATTACGGTCTTATCAAAATCGCTATCCTTAGCATAAAAATCAATTCCTTTTTCTTCAATGGGTTTTCGGCCCTTCCATCCTTTGTTGCGTGAAACTTTGGGATAAGGATTCTCTTTTTTTGCCATTTGATGAAGATGACGTTTACCTTATGAAGAAGAAAAGTGAAAAAGATGATTGGGGGTGGTGTACGCCACAGAAAAGTGAAGAAAAAGAAAAGATTTAAAATTTTCTTGTGGTCCCAAAAAATTTAATTTATAAGAACTAAAAATGGACGGAAAAATCGAACGCTCCACAGACATGGCTGGCTACAAGCTGGGGCTGGGCAGGGGTGGGTGAATCGATGCATCGTGGCCTTTTTTCCTTAACTCTATTCCTATCACCATTTGTTAGCATGGTGTGTCATGCAATCATGATTTGGAGTTCAAAAGCATTGGGATCTTGAAAAGTATTTTTTTCTTTAGTTTTGCTGAATTACTGTAATTATTTATACCCTCTCTACTACGCATTGAACATCAACCTTCCACGATTTGGGTTCCCCCAATCTTACAAAGATACTTTCTATCGATATAAATTTTATACATTATAAATACACTTATATATAATTTATGGTTTTATAAATAACACACACACACACATATGTATGTATTTATGTGTGTATTGCAGGTATTTTTTCACCTCAAAAGGTAAACCATATATGATAAAAGAAGGTGATCGACATAAAAAAAAGGAAGAAGCAAAAAGACCACGCGAAGTAGCTAGGAAAGGAAAGGAGATTGTGACAGAGGCAGAAGCCTCTTTCGATACAAAAGATAAGGACTATCTGGTTGAGGGGGAATGAATGAAGAATGGCATCTCTCTCACGCGGCATAGTACATTGAGACTACTGTACCATGCTCATACAATTTCATGTTCCATTGCATTTTTTGGGAAATGCAATTCTCACAACCTGATATCTCATTATTCGTATGCTTTCCTCATCTATCCAAAATCGAGTTCACACTCTATTTTGTTTCCTCACTCATCTTTCTTCCACCTCGTGTAGGAGTATGTGTTTTGTCCATAACCTTATTCTAGAAAAAACAAGTTAGCCCCCCATGCTCGATGTGTGTTTCTAGATTACGCGAGGGTGCATAAAGGATATCGGTGCTATTCACCTGACTTCTAGCAGCACCTCATGTTTGCCAATATTACCTTCTTTGAAAATCAACTATACTTCACCGGTCTAGAGACATTTTTGAGGTGTTACTAGTTCCATCTTTCTAGGGATTCTATCACCATCTCTCCTTCATATTCTCCCACAGCTCCAACACCTACAACACCTTCTGCAACACCACTACTCTTGACGTATCAGCACCGTCAACGTCTAGCATTAGGTCCAGATAATTCACGTCTTATACTAGATCCTTCACCTACTGAGGACTTGTCTCCTCCTAGTCCTCCAACTTCTCTTCGAAAAGTTATTCAATCCACACTTAATACTAATTCTAATTATGTTGGTTTAAGTTATTATCGTCTAGCATCACACTATGATGCCTTTATGTTTTGTTTTGTCCTCCGTTTCTATTCCTAAGTCGATAAACGCTCTCTCATCCTAGATGGCAACAGACTATGGTCAAAAAGATATATGCTTTACATGCTAATGGTACTTGGTAGTTTGTTCTTCTACCTCTAGGTAAATCTCCTATTGGTTGTCAGTGGATTATGCAGTAAAAGTTGGTTCAGACAGTTAAATAGATCAACTTAATGCCCGCCCTATTGCCAAACGTTATACTCAAATATTTGGACTTGATTACTGTGACTTTTTCCGTTGTGGCTAAAATTACATATATCCGTCCTTTTTTTCTATCCATGATTAATGATTGCCATTGACCTCTTTATCAATTGGACGTTAAGAATGCTTTTCTCCACTACAATATTGAGGATGAAGTATATATGGAGCAACCACCCCATTTTGTTGCTCAAAGGGAGTCTAACGGTCTTGTATGTCGGATGCGTGGATTTGTATATGGTCTGAAACATTCTCCTCGAGAATGGTTTGGTAAGTTCAACACATATATGTAGGAGTTTGGTATGACTCGCAACATCGCTGATCGTTCTGCATTTTATAGACATGCTGCTCCAAATTTAACTTCACGTCTTATGCTAGATCCTTCACCTACTGAGGACTTGTCTCCTCCTAGTCCTCTAACTTCTCTTCGAAAAGTTATTCAATCCACACTTAATCCTAATTATGTTGGTTTGAGTTATTATCGTCTAGCATCACACTATGATGCCTTTATGTCTTGTTTGTCCTCCGTTTCTATCCCTAAGTTGATAAACGCTCTCTCATCCTAGATGGAAACAAACTATGGTCAAAGAGATGTCTGCTTTACATGCTAATGGTACTTGGTAGTTTGTTCTTCTACCTCTAGGTAAATCTTCTATTGGTTTTCGGTGGATTATGCAGTCAAAGTTGGTCCGGACAGTTAAATAGATCAACTTAATGCCCGTATAAATTAAGAGAATGTCTCTGACTTGGGAATTGTGCCAAGAGCCTTATTTTAATTTTTAACCTATCTTTCCGGCGAGGCCTTTTTCTGACTTAGTTTCTTTCATTATTATGGGGGATAATTTGATCATTATTTCAGATGATAAATCATTCGAAGTTGCCATTATTAATGATGATCGAGCGAGATGGTTCTCTGTAACAGAGAGCAGCAGGCGCTTCGGGAGCGTAATAAAGGTGGACGAGAGCAATCTCCGGTGGATCTGCTCAGTGTTCGTCAAGCATCAAAGGGGACAACAAAAGATGGGGAAGGAAACAACAGCAGTATCTTAACAGGGTGTATCAAAACTATAACATTTATGGGCGCTTTCTGAGGGTGGAAACATGGCTGGGTGCTCGGAAAAAAGCCATTATCATTCCTGAGCCAAAATATGGTGCTGGATGGGAGGACATCGCAGAGAGAATTCTCAAATATCTGGGAAATCATGAGTATAGTCTGAAAGCCCTTGAACCTCAATTGAGAACCTACTTTGAAGCTACAAAAATTCAGAAATGGCCGGAATCAGCACCAACTTCGTCTGGGGAGGATTTCAATCACCCCCTCTCCAGAAGTCTTGTGGGTAGTTCAACAATGCCTTCAACCACAACCCAAAAGCGGAGATCATACACAAACGGTTCACCTCCAGATGGAAAATGACAACAGGCCTAACAATCACAGCCATGGACCATAATCTTTTTCTCTTCGAGTTCCCATCAAGAAAGGAGGTGTGGAGAATCTTAGCAGGTGATTGGTTCTGGAATGGGCGACATTTGTCATTAGACTGGTGGTCGTCGGCGACTGGCTCAACTTCTCCGATCAATCAACCAAACAAACGTAAAAACATTCGGAATACCACTGCATTCATGGTCTTTGAGTTTTTTTCAATCCATAGGAGAACTCTGTGGTGGCTATGTAGGCTTAGATGAGGATACTAAGAACAGATCCCACTTTCTTTGGGCAAGGATCTGTGTGAAGGATCAAGTAGACCAGCAACCTAAGAAAGTTAATATTGAAGTGAGTGATTGGAACTATGAAATCACTATTTTGTCAGATAAAATTGTGAATCTCAGGCCAATTATAAAAAGCTTTTCCGGTGGAAGATCTCTGGGCTTGCCGGAGAAGAAGAATCTGTCAACTGATGGGGTTGGTTCATCGAGCCAACAAAAGGTAGCTTCTCTCACATCAGAGAGCAGTGGGTGTGCACGAGGTACCTTTGAGACCACTGGTTAATACTAATGCAGAAAATAAGAATTTGGGCCTTAGTGTAGATAAGAAATATTACAAGGTTGGCCCAAGGCACAAAGCCTAGAAGAAAAATACCACGTCTTATTGGAGGAGACTGGGCCTAAAAGTTGTACCATGTTCCAACCAATTTTCTGCTCTCTCAGAGGAGCCCAAGCCCAACCCAACTTCAGGTGATTTATTCTCCAATTTGGCTACGTCTCTTCTCTTCACTGTATTAAATCATGATACTCAATCAGACGCAGACGACGAGGTAGACTCTAAGATTGTGCTCAGAACACTTCTCAGAAGCGTGATTCCGGTACCAGAAAGATCTCTCACCAGTCAATCCGACTCAAATTTCTCCTCTCCTTCTGATGTTCTACCTCTTACATGGCATGAGGACCTGAATCCTCATATTATCCAGAATCCTGATGTGGTTGAAACATCAAGGTGGACCAAAATGGTGATGGTGAAGGCAAGCAAGGTATTTGGGGTCAACATGCAAGGATTCAAACACGAATTCTTGGACATAATTCTGCGTATGGAAGAAAGGCGGCAGCTGCAATTACAACAAAAAAAATCAGCAGATAATCCAACAAAGAAGAAGAAATCAAAGAAGGACTTAGAACTAGAGCAATTGAAATTTTTGATGAACTACGAGGGTGGAGAAAGCTCAGGTAGAGGGGGAAATAGCATCGAAAAGGGCAGGCTTCACAAACCTCGCTCAGAAATAAGTTAAGAATCCTCAGTTGGAATGTACGGGGGCTTAATGAATGCAAAAAAAGGGAAACGTTGAAGTCTCTAATTAAGAACCGAAAAGCTGATATTGTGTGTTGTATTCAAGAAACAAAAATGGATGAATGGTCAAATGGCCTTTCACAACAGTTACTGGGCACTAGATGGGCTGGTCGGAGTGGATTACCTTCTAGCGATAGCAGGGGTGGTGCGGTGATAATATGGGACAAAAGAAGCTGGAATTGCATAGAACTTCATCAGGGAATCTATACAATTTCTAGCATGTTGGAAAGTATTCATGAAGATTTCAGATGGTGTTTTACAGGAGTCTATGGCCCACATACAAATCTCGAAAGAAAGGTGCTTTGGGATGAACTCGCAGCTATTCGAGGGCTATGGAATGATCATTGGGTGATCGGAGGCGACTTTAATGTCTGCAGATATGAACATGAAAGGCTAAATTGCAGCATAAGATCTAAGGCAATGAAAAGCTTTTCCGAAACAATTAATGATTTATGTCTTATTGATTTGCCTCTTCAAGGTGCTTCATTCACTTGGTCTAGGGGTGATTACATATATCAGGCTTAAGGATTGATAGATTTCTTATAGCAAACGATTGGAGTGACACCTTCAGGCAGGTGACTCAGATGGTACTTCCAAATGTCATCTCAGACCACAAACCCATTATGATGGAGAGTGGAGATCGGGAGATAAAACCTTCTTATTTTAAATTTGAAAACATGTGGTTACAAGTTGAGGAGTTTCTTGATAAAGTTAAGGGGTGGTGGCAAGGCTACACAATTAATGGCAACCTTGACTTCATTTTGACTCAAAAACTAAAAATGCTCAAGAAAGATATCTCTACTTGGAATAGAGAAGTATTTGGGAAGGTAGAAATGCAAAGAACCAACTCGTTGAATGATCTGTTGGCATTGGAACAAGTTGCAGAAAATAGGGCTCTATCTTCAGCCGAACTCTCCAAATTGGTTGCACTTAAAACTGAAATCCATAATTTTGCATTGGCAGAAGAGATCTCATGGAGGCAGAAGTCCAGATGTCTCTGGCTTAAAGAAGGGGACAGAAACACCAAGTACTTCCAGAGAATAGCTAATTCCAACGGAAGGAAAAACTACATTGATAAACTCAAGGTCGGCAATGACTTAATTGAGGAGAAGATCAGATTAGGGATGAAATTTTGGGATTTTACCAAAGTCTTTATTCTGAGAATGAACCTTGGAGGCCTACCACTAACTTTGAGGGATTGGCTAGCATTACAAAAGAGGAAAAAGCAGAGCTAGAAAAAGACTTCACAGAAGATGAGATCCGAGCTACCATCAATGCATGTACTCCTGATAAGGCTCCTCGACCAGACGGATTCACAATGGCTTTCTACCAAAGTACATGGACATCATCAAGTCAGACTTAATTGACACCCTGAACTACTTCCACCAGAATGGCAAGATGGTGAGATCTTGCAGTGCCTCGTTCATTGCTCTAATCCCTAAGAAAAAGGGAGCTGTGGAGCTAAGAGACTTTGGGCCAATAAGTTTAATAGGAAGTGTTTATAAAATAGCTGCAAAACTTCTGGCCGAAAGGTTGAAGAATGTAATATGGAAGCTCATTTATGGACAGCAAATTGCCTTTATAAAAGGTAGACAAATCACTGATGCAGCTATAGTTGCCAATGAAATCCTTGACTGGAAGCTCAAATCAGAGGAGCCAGGTCTATTGTGCAAATTAGATATAGAGAAAGCTTTTGATCAGCTCAATTGGAACTTTCTCTTTATGATGTTGAGGGATCAGCGACAAATGGATTAAATGGATCAAATTCTGCACTACAAGTGTGAAACACTCTAATCTGGTAAACTCAAGCCCAATTGGTCCCCAAAAGGTATTAGATAGGGGGACCCTCTTTCCCCATTTCTCTTCATCATAGCCATGGAAGGTCTTAGTAACATGCTAACACTGTGTCTGTCTCCCATCTATTACATGCAGACGATACCCTCATCTTTTGTGGGGCTGAAGAATCTCAAGTGCTACATCCAAATCTGACTCTGCTTATATTTGAAGCTCTTTCAGGTTTACACATTAATATGTTAAAGAGTGTCATTTACCCAGTAAATGATGTAACCAATCTGGAGGGCCTGGTTGACATACTTTGCTGCAATACTGGTACCTTACCAACCACATACCTTGGGCTACCGCTTGCTGCCAAATTCAAGTCCGCTGATATATGGAGTGGAGTCATAGGCAAAATTGAAAGAAGGCTAGCTAATTGGCAAATGCAATACCTCTCTATGGGAGGCAGACTCACGCTCATCAACAGTGTCGTGGACAACCTACCAACCTACCTTACGTCCCTATTTCCCATCCCAGGAAAAGTGCTGAAGCAGATTGATAAATACAGAAGGAACTTTCTTTGGGAAGGAAATAGCAAAAACCACAAATTCCACTTAGTGAAATTGAAGAAAGTAACTCATCCTAAATCTCAAGGTGGTCTAGGTATTAGAGACCTCAAAATCCACAATAAGAGCATGCTTATGAAATGGTTGTGAATATATTCTCAAGAGGATCAAGTCCTTTGGAAGGAGGTGGTGACTGCAAAGCATGGCACCAAGAATCATCGGTGTACTAAAGTATGTAGAACACCATTTGGAGTAGACCCTTGGAAATGTATCAGCAAACAGTGTTGTCAAAGGCACGCTTCAAGCATGCTTAAGCTCTGAAGCGAGGCTCAAAACTTGTTAAGCGCTTCGCCTCCTTTGTGGGCGCTTTAGTGTCACATCAAGGCTCTAAGAAATACTTTTCCTTGCAATAGACTTGAGCCTTGGGGTTTGCTCCCTTTTAAGATCTCAAGTTCGAAACCTACTGGGTGCAAACAATTTCTGAGGCCCATCGGACCGGGTAAAACCTGAATTAACTGTGGTGCACTTGCGGGAAACTCCTTGCCGAGGGCCTGTGCACCCCCGGGATTAGTCAGGGCTCTTAGAGACTCGGACACCCGGTGCAAATCAAAAAAAAAAAAAGAAAAGAAGAAATACTTTTCCTTGCCCATGGGTGTAATCCTTAAATGGCGAAATTAAGCAATTGATATTTTGCTTTATCGTAACTTTTTTTCAATTTCTTTGTCCATATATTTGTTATTCACACTTATAATTGTTAGTCTTGGATTGCATATGCATATTTTTAGTTTTTCTCCGGTTGCGCTTTTTTCCATTAAAGCCCACGCTTTAGTTGCACTTTGTGCTTAAAGCCCCAATGGACCTTAGAGCTTTTTTACACATTTCGCCTTTGATAACAATGTCAGCAAGCTAGGGGAGGAATTTCACAACAACTGTAAGTTCAAGGTAGGCAATGGAGCAAATACCAAGTTCTGGGAAAATAGATGGAAGGCTAGCTAATTGGCAAATGCAATACCTCTCTATGGGAGGCAGACTCACGCTCATCAACGGTGTCGTGGACAACCTACCAACCTACCTTACGTCCCTATTTCCCATCCCTGGAAAAGTGCTGAAGCAGATTGATAAATACAGAAGGAACTTTCTTTGGGAAGGAAATAGCAAAAACCACAAATTCCACTTAGTGAAATTGAAGAAAGTAACTCATCCTAAATCTCAAGGTGGTCTAGGTATTAGAGACCTCAAAATCCACAATAAGAGCATGCTTATGAAATGGTTGTGAATATATTCTCAAGAGGATCAAGTCCTTTGGAAGGAGGTGGTGACTGCAAAGCATGGTACCAAGAATCATCGGTGTACTAAAGTATGTAGAACACCATTTGGAGTAGACCCTTGGAAATGTATCAGCAAACAGTGTTGTCAAAGGCACGCTTCAAGCATGCTTAAGCTCTGAAGCGAGGCTCAAAACTTGTTAAGCGCTTCGCCTCCTTTGTGGGCGCTTTAGTGTCACATCAAGGCTCTAAGAAATACTTTTCCTTGCAATAGACTTGAGCCTTGGGGTTTGCTCCCTTTTAAGATCTCAAGTTCGAAACCTACTGGGTGCAAACAATTTCTGAGGCCCATCGGACCGGGTAAAACCTGAATTAACTGTGGTGCACTTGCGGGAAACTCCTTGCCGAGGGCCTGTGCACCCCCGGGATTAGTCAGGGCTCTTAGAGACTCGGACACCCGGTGCAAATCAAAAAAAAAAAAAGAAAAGAAGAAATACTTTTCCTTGCCCATGGGTGTAATCCTTAAATGGCGAAATTAAGCAATTGATATTTTGCTTTATCGTAACTTTTTTTCAATTTCTTTGTCCATATATTTGTTATTCACACTTATAATTGTTAGTCTTGGATTGCATATGCATATTTTTAGTTTTTCTCCGGTTGCGCTTTTTTCCATTAAAGCCCACGCTTTAGTTGCACTTTGTGCTTAAAGCCCCAATGGACCTTAGAGCTTTTTTACACATTTCGCCTTTGATAACAATGTCAGCAAGCTAGGGGAGGAATTTCACAACAACTGTAAGTTCAAGGTAGGCAATGGAGCAAATACCAAGTTCTGGGAAAATAGATGGAAGGCTAGCTAATTGGCAAATGCAATACCTCTCTATGGGAGGCAGACTCACGCTCATCAACGGTGTCGTGGACAACCTACCAACCTACCTTACGTCCCTATTTCCCATCCCTGGAAAAGTGCTGAAGCAGATTGATAAATACAGAAGGAACTTTCTTTGGGAAGGAAATAGCAAAAACCACAAATTCCACTTAGTGAAATTGAAGAAAGTAACTCATCCTAAATCTCAAGGTGGTCTAGGTATTAGAGACCTCAAAATCCACAATAAGAGCATGCTTATGAAATGGTTGTGAATATATTCTCAAGAGGATCAAGTCCTTTGGAAGGAGGTGGTGACTGCAAAGCATGGTACCAAGAATCATTGGTGTACTAAAGTATGTAGAACACCATTTGGAGTAGACCCTTGGAAATATATCAGCAAGCAGTGTTGTCAAAGGCGCGCTTCAAGCGTGCTTAAGCTCTGAAGCGAGGCTCAAAACTTGTTAAGCGCTTCGCCTCCTTTGTGGGCGTTTTAGTGTCACATCAAGGCTCTAAGAAATACTTTTCCTTGCAATAGACTTGAGCCTGGTGGCAATAGACTTGAGCCTTGGGGTTTACTCCCTTTTAAAGTCTCAAGTTCGAAACCGACTGGGTGCAAACAATTTCTGAGGGCCATCGGACCGGGTAAAACCTGAATTATGGTGCACTTATGGGAGGGTATATTTAGGTCTTCTCTTTTCCATTTATTGCATTAGTTGATGTTGCTAATTATTTGTTTTTCACATGTTAATTATGTCAGGTAGATTTCCTTTTATTTGTGAAAATTAATCTAAGTCCTTATTGGTCCATCCTACTTTTCCTAGGCAATAGTAGATTCAACCTACTTCTACACTTAACATTTCTTTCTTAAGCGTGCAAACGGACTATTCTATGCCTTGAACATCTAGATGAAAGCAAATTACCATCGGTTAGCGACTCACTGCATCATATGCTTGAACTGCTAACTGTCAGCTCTAGGTTTGTGCTGTGAGCAGTTTCTCAGTCACAGAGATTCTCAGGCGCTTTATGTTTCCTGCTTATATTGATATTGAGTTACTGCTATTCTTAATGCGATGAGCCATTGCAGGTAAGCATTTTCCCTGCTGTTAAAGCACCTGTGGAATTTTCAACTCAGGTATTTTTGTTATCAGTTAAATTGCATATTCTTGATAGTTCTCTAGCTTTATTTGGATCTGCTTATTACAGCGGCTGTTCGACATCTGCAATGAACCCTGTCTTTTGAGTTATTAAAATCTTTAGTGGTCTGACTTTGGTATGATTGTCACAGGTGACTTCTGGGGATTATATTTTGTGGAACACACTAGGAAAATGTCCTGTTGCTTCCACACCCAAAGCATAGAGTTGCAGAATATATTGCTGGCATATCTGTTAGGAGCAATGACAGACGGTTATCTTGTTGGATGGCTGCTGAGTTTGAGAGGCGAGCGACAAAGAGGCTTTATGCAAAAGAGATGTATAGTGGGACCATTTGGTGACCAGTTCCTCTTGCAGTTAGATTGCACAAGTGGGAAGTGGATGACTCATGTTTCTTGGCATTTGGTATTTGTGGCACAAGATTATTTAAGACGTGTACAACTACTTCTTGGATACTCAGGTCACACATAATCAGTTAGCTGTATAGTATGAGAACTAACTGCATACTTGCTTGTGTTGTCTTGGTGTTTCTACTAGGTGAAAGATACTCTTCCTAGAGAGACCGAGTCTCGCGCCTTGTGCTGTTACAGACATGCTTTACTTGATCAGCAGTTTTCCCCTTGCTTCATTCGAATTTTATGGAACTGGAAAGATGCTGAGATTTCTAGCTCTAAGAAGCTTTTGGTTACTGGGTCTTGTACCTCCTGCTGTAACACACATTTATCCGGTGTTTGGTTATGGGTATTAGCTCATACTGGTTTATATTTTATACCAAAATCTTGGTATTCTTTATCCTACATTGGATGTGGCATAATAATCTCAGGATTATAATCTTCCGAACCAAACAACCTCTTAGTGAATTGCTTTTTATTTGTAGGGACAATGGAGTTCATTGAATTGGATCCCTTGACTGAAAGGGTTCTCTGTGTTGTAAGATAAATCTTTTCAAGCCTAATATATTCTGTTGTTAGTGTTGTGGATTCATGAAGGAAACATTCAAAAATTAACACTTACCTTTACAATCAAGAAAAACAAATGTACAAAGCCTAATAAGGGGAGAACAATTAAGTCCATTCACTTTCGTGAATTCCTTTCTTAGCTATCGATGTCTAATATACCTGTAGACTCTTTTAGCTTCATTCTTTAGATTACAAGGCCTAAGGATTCTACATCTCAAGCCTTAGGACTATTAGCTGTAATCTTGATCATTCTTCCCTGACAGTCTTACAGTGCAATGATATTGCATCTATGTTTGCACCATTTCATTTTCAAATGCAGCAAGTTCTCTTTCTATCAATCTATCGTGAGTTCTATTCAGTTCTCTCTCTCTCTCTCTCACTCTTCTAATGCAACTCTGGTTGAACGATACAGATCGTACGGTGCCCACAAGTAATCGATGGTACAGGGCTTTCGAGCATCCAGTCTCAACCATGGCTTACCCTTGCCACTCCAATGCAGTAGGCTGATGGGTCCAGGGTGAAGTCCCCTACATTTTCCTTCAAAGTTGTCACCACCTAATCCATGTTGGTTCCATCTATGATCAACTGCCTTAATGTTTCCTGCAAACACAAGCAAAATTGGAGGCAAAGACCCCAAATGGTAAATTCTTCTTTGCTTTTGTATTAACATCCATTCTTCAACCTTTTGTGTGTACCCTCCTTTCCTCCATTCATCAAGATCCATCACCATTACACCTGTGTTGCAGTAACATGGCCGTCTTCCCTCAAATGTTTTCGCCAAATTCACGTCCGACCAAAATGTATCTGTAAAATAGTTTGTAAAGTTTGCATGGCAATATTCTGGGGCTGCCAAGACTTTATCTCCCAAATCCACCCCCCATAACTGGGCAATATCATCCACAACAATGATATCTGAGTCTAAGTAAATTACGCGATGCACGCCCTTAGGGAGAATATCTGAGAGGTAAATTCTTGCATAATTTAAAGGTTGATCCAGGGCTTGTCTAATTGACTTGGATATCTTCCCTCTAACACGATTAGGATGAAAGTGATAGATTTTGTAGCTTAGGTAAGGGAAAGTGGAGTTGATAAGGGAAATAATCTCAGGCTCGAGATGAATGGAAAGGAAATGAAAGGAAGTATTTTCTGGGCATGTTGAATGTTGCAAAATAGACAATACTGCAGCCATTGTGCCCCTAATGTAATTGGCATCAACAGGCATTACTATTTGGATTTTGTCTATGTCACGTGAGCTGCATGCATTGCCATTGCGAAAGGCAGGCGCCTCTCGGAAGGAAGGAATGTCATCGGAGGTAGGTTTTTGGATGGCAACAACACGAATGGCGTTAGCAAAAGAGGAGGAGGTGGTGGTGGTGGTGGTGGTAGGATGTAAGAGGAGGAGGGAAAGAAGGCCTAAGATTGGAAAATAGTTAGAAGATGAAGAAGAAGAAGAAGAAGAAGAGGGGACATTTTTGTTCCAAAAGGCCATCCTTCCTTAAGCTACATTTCTTTTCTTGGGCTAATAATATGTATGTCAAAAGAGCGGGAGAGTTAATCCGTGTTCAATACGTGCTTGACTAACTCAAAAGAAAGTAACTTTTAGAGAGAAAAAATTGGTCATTAAACGAGGTTGTTAATGGAGTTGTTTTAGTGATAATCTAGATTAGTGGTTCTACGTTTAAGGGTATACAGCAGAAGTGAAATTTTATCATAAAATGTAGGGATGGCCGTTATTTTTGCAAGTACAGCAATTTATTTTCGATGTCCTAAATTGTTGCCAATACAATTTTTTTTTTACAAATTACCTGTTTCTTAGGGTGCATCTTCAGAGTATCAGCTACCATCTTGACATGGACAATAATCCCTAATCATGAAAATAGTAGGAATGTCTAAAATAGTGGTGTATGCACATCTCTTGGTAGATTGTTTCTTAAGTTTAGTAATAAGGAAAAGATCAACAATTTTCCTTTTGCTCAGATGAAATTCTAGTGAAAGATAAACTTCAAACGTTTAAATTTCTTTTAAATCATAGAATAATGTAACTAAATTGTGAATAAAAATATCAAAATAAATGTTAAAACCAAAGTATTAAACAAAAGTTGTGCCTCATAACTTGTAGCAGATAGATGAAACTTTACTGCATTTTCCACGAAAGAAATAAATATGGCACACATATGTATATCTATTATTTATTCGCTCGTTCTATGATTCTATAAGAATGTGTGTCTCATGATGCAATACTAGTAGAATACACAACTATGCGATTTTTGGGAAAAAATCAGAAATTGCCAGATGTATAATTGGTAATTGAATGATAGCCGAAGTTTCAAAAGTAATTGAAATTTAACAATTTTTTTTATGTCAAGATAAAATTTAAATTTCGAAAAAATTTCAGCATAATATGCAGAAGTTCAGAATTTTTACATATGAGATTCCAGCATAATTTGGTGGAATTTCATAATGTGCTGGAGTTCCAACATAATATGCTGGAAGTTTATACGCATGAGCTCGATATTATGCTGGAACTTTCCGTGTTTCAACAAAACAATGGTTATTTTTCAAGGAATATGCAAACGCTGGCTATTTTTCAGTTATCAATCTGAAAAATGGCTAGCTCGTGCTATTTTCACGTAATTATTCCCAAATTTATGGATTAACTTTGTTTCAGTCCTTGATCTACCGATCGAATTTGGACTGGAATAGTAATTATTGGGCCCAGTGTTGGGCTGGTTACATTGTGGCTTTTGCATCTATACCCGATTTTGGGGTCACAATTAAAATTGTACTCACTTTGCAAATTTTTTTTACAAGTTGTCCATTTTACATTCAACTTCTGACTTATCAGGTCTGAAGTTTAAAATAAATTAGCCTGTAGTGTAATGCACTTAAGGCTAATTAAGTCTAAAATGCAAAAAATGCACTTAAGATGCACTTAAGACTAGTGCAATAAATATTTTCATGCACTTAAGATTAGAGAGGTCTGAAGTGAAAAAGTTACACTTCATATGCACTTAAGGCCAAATAGGTCTAAAGTGCAACCAATGATTTCCTGCACTTAAGGCCAAAAAGTATGAAGTGAAAAAATTGCACTTCAGATGCACTTAAGGCCAAATAGGTCAGAAGTGTAACCAATGGTTTCATGCACTTAAGGCCAAAAGTCTGAAGTGAAAACATTGCACTTCAGATGCACTTTAGGCCAAATAGCTTTGAAGCGCAACCAAAGTTTTCATGCACTTAAAGTCAAATAGGCCTGAAGTGCAAATTGCCTAGAAGCAGAAATTATTATTCGAATTTTAACAATTCAATATACGATTTAACACCTAAATCTACTCCAAATGAGCTCAAATGTGAAATATAACCTCCAAATATCATCAAGAACAAACCACAATCATCAATTTGTCAAAACAACAATAAATCTAACGAATCTATTTTTCAATTAAGAAAAAAAAAGGAAAAAAATGAAATCCTAAGCAATAATTAAAAATAAAGAGCCACAACAATTCACACTATAAAACATCATAAACTACCTTAATTCACAAACACCATATAAAAATTATAGTCACCCGAAGAAGTAGAAGAAGGCGGCGGAGGATGAGAAGGAGGAGAAGGAGGAGGAGAAAAAGGCCTAAAGTTATTTAAACGTTGGATACTATCTAAAAAAAATTAAAAAAATAGGTGCAGGTTAAATTGGAGGCAACTAAATAGGACGCCCCGTGCAATTTTTACTGATACATTGGTCAGTAGATGATTAAAAATGACCTTAATAGTGAAATTTAAATTTACCCTAACTTTACTACAAAAGAAACTTATCTACCCTTTTTTATTTAGGTTCGTACTTAATTACATTCTATATCTATAGTTATCATTTATGTACAAAATCATTAAAAAGAAGAAAATAGAAGGGAAATTACCAGCTATGTCCATTTATAAGTAGCTCATTACAAAAATTGGCCAATTGATAAAATATTACTAATATTAGCCAAATTAGCCAATTAGTTATTTGTAGCAAAAAAATATCAAAGTTTTGCTTTGTTTTGAGTGGGTGTTATTAGAATAGATTGGGCACAACTTAAGGAGCTTGAATCTCAGTTTTGGGATGATTTGGTGAAGTTTTGGGGTGGTTTGAATTGAAAATTCAAAGTAAAAGCTGAACATGAAAAAAAAATGATATGTGTGTCACACAGTGTATCATTTATGTATCACATATTTGTATCAATTGTGTATCACATGTATATCCATGTATACCTGTGTGTGAGATATATGCATGATACATGTTTGATACATGAGTCACAGAAGAATTTTTTGAACTCAATTTAATTACGAATTTTGATACAAAACCAGTCCAAATCACCTCCAATTTTCCTCAAATTTTGTATATTGGCTTATATATATTTTTTCAATGAATTTCAACTATACCCATTGAAAAAGTTTTCTTTTTGTGTAGATTTTTTGAATATTGTATAGATTTTTGTATTTCATCACTTTATTTGCTACCCCATCCATGAAATTTCCTTTCCGTCTTGTATCTAATGTTGCTAATAACGCATAAAAATATGGAAGGTGATTTTTGCATGTGATTCTTTGAGAGAAACAACTCTACTATTTGGTTTTTCAATTTTTGTTGGCTAATTTTGGTAAGTTTATGATTAATGGCTAGAAGTTGGTAAGTTGAGATTTATTTGGGACATTTGTGTAAGTTTACCAAAATAGAAGATTCCGTATATTTAGCATCTGATTCTCTCTCGATAACCAACCTCCCTCCTAAAAATTTGAATTTTATCTATTTTCCAAAAAAGTTCACATCTCATTCTCTCTCCCTCGTTCTTATTGTTACCACACTTTTTTTTTATATCTCACTAACCCTCTTAAATAAATAAAAATATTTGTAAAGCTCAAAAATAATTTTTAATTAAAAGTGACAAAGAATATTGTGTTTCAAAATATTTTAGAGTCGTCACTTGACATTGGTTTTGGTGTGCCAGGTCACCATTTTAAAAACATAATTTTTTCTTTTAAAACACTTTGGACTCCAAAACTAAGTCTGCACCAGAGTTTGGGTAAGGGAGTTCATTTGACTCGGGGAGAGGTGTTAGGCACTTCCCAAGTCCCGTGAAAATCACGGTTGTGTACATGATCAAGTCGGCTTTAAAGGAATATACTACTTGAGGCAAAAACAAACAAAACGAAATAAACACACAAGAGGCTTGAGGTCGTCCCCACCTAATAAAAGAAAAAAAATAAAAAAATACTACAAGTTCTACTTTCGGCCTCCAAATACAAATACTACTGGGCATTCCCCTGAATAAAATATGTACAAATCCTTCGAGGCATTCCCCGAATAAATTTAACTAAGGGAACGACCTCTAGCCTCAAATCTAACAAAAATCATAAGGCTTGCCTACCAAATATGATCGGCCTATAACATACTACTAGAGAACCTATATAGGCAAAATACGAATAAAAGTAAAATGAAGCTACAACACATTTCAGTTAATCAAACCAATCGCCCGTCGACTTATTTTCCTTTTACATCTTTACATTGTATTATATCAACAGTAACAGAAGACGAGAGAAGCTAACTAAACCGAAGGGAATCAGATTCGAAAACATTAAACAACTGGAAATCAACTCACAAATGCACCATAACAATTATATCACCACCTAAGCATATGTAAAATAAAACCATCTTAACATAGCTCTTGATACCTAAATTCACAACAAGAAAACTGAAAAAGATGAATTAGTGAAGAGAGGAACTTGTTTAACAAAGATCAAGTTTCGACTCTAAATCCGAGTGAAATTAGCGGCGAAAACCCAGCAGAAACCGCGAACCTTAAATGGCGGATGGAATCGAACTCACAATCCAACGCCGAACCTCAAACGATCTCCATTTTTTATTTAAAAAAATTGACGGACTAAGATAGCAACGGAAGATAAACTAATAAAAGGAGTCAGATATAGAAATATATGTATTAAGTTGAATGAATCAAAGTGAGAAAAACAATAGTTATGAAAACAATGTAAAGAAAGAGAGACATTTGGCTAGTCGCTCTGTCTCCTTCATTTTTGTCCATTGAACCAAGCAGCTGTGAAGGAGCGACGCAATTTTTTTCCGTTTCTTGCTACTGTTCCCATCCCCAAAACCCCTCTTAAGTTTTTTGTTTTTCTTCTTTTGAAGATTCGGCTGCTGGTGGTTGACGGCTAGTTGAAAGTGGTTGGAATTGGAGTTGGGAACGATTCAAACCATGGCCGCTGGTTTGTGTGGTGCGGTTGCTTTAGAGATTGGGGTCTAAGAAGGGGGTGTGGTGGTCTTCTGTTCGTGTGTGTTAGTTGGAGAGGATGACTTACATTTTTTTGGGTTAAGGGTGGTAGTAGGTGCTGGAGAAGAGTGGTGTGACGAAGAAGAACAGATGAGGGCACTGATGCGGTGGGGGGGTGGGGGTGGGGTGCGGGGGTTGTTGTGTGTCATTCAAGTCTCTAAGGGTAAGGGAGAAGAAAAAAAGAGTAGGGTTAGAGTGTGAGTTATCTTACTTGGGCTTCTTGTAAGAATTCAATTTGGGCTGAAAAATTATACAAAACTGCTTCAAAATTGGGCTTTTTAAAAGTCCAAAATTCATTAACTAAAAAAAAGGTCTTGTCTTCCTCTTTTATAAAATCATTAAATACTTATAAAAATATCATATCACCCTCTATTTAATTAAAATAAAATATACACATAAAACTAAAACTAGTTTTGGTATTTTTTTAAATTTTATGAAAGGTAGATAAACTAAAAGTAACGAAATAAAATATCAAGTATTTAAATAAAAGAAAATATTTTTGTAATTTTTTATTTTTATGATAAAATAAAATAAAAGAGTCAAAATTAGTTAATGTAGCGATATTAGAGCTAAACTGAATATTTAAACGCTAAAATGTGTAAAGTCTTAGGGAGGGTCAAAAATTACATGGCTACAACTGTCCCTCTTTGATTGGAAACACAAAGATTTTTCAGGCAAAGAACGATGAGACAGGTTTTTTGACCCGACCCATATTTAAAGAGACCAAAAACGTTAAGAAAGGAGAATGTAACTCAGCCCTAGTATCTGAGCTGCACATATATCCTTGGCTATAAAGGAATCAGGCAATGTGTAGTTCAGACCTGAATGAAGTGATGGAGTATACTGAGGTGGAGAGCCGAGCGAGGTGTCATCGCGGTTCCGGTCTGCGGTTTCTGCCATTACATAAAAAACAAAAGAAAAAATTACAGCAAAAATAAAAGAAAAACACAAGATCCTATCTACTTCTTGTCTTGAATCTTCTTTGAATTTTCACTTGTTCCTTCAATATGAAGCTGAAAATTCACTCTAACATTCAGGTGGGTATCCTGCTGACTTGAATTTGAAGAAAGCTGGAAGTTGACAATATTCCTCAGGCGGGATCCTGCTGCTTCGACTTGAAATAAACATGAAATTTGAGTAGACTTGAGCTTGAAAACCTTGTTTTCCGGGTGGGCTTGTGCTACTTCTGATTTGAACTAAAAATTGCCCCTATTCTCCAGGCAGGATCTTGCTGTCTTTGGCTTGAATCTTGAAAACTGAAAGTTGACCCTATTCTTCAGGCGGGCTCCTGATGCCTCTGACTTGAAAACAATTTGAAACATTGCCTTTCGTTCTCCAGGTGGGTGCCTACAATAAAAAATAACAAAACTAACAAAATTTTCTGCCTCAGTTTGCACTAGGAACATTTGTGAGTTGTTAGCAAAACAATAAAGCACCTATTCTATTGGTGCAATGATGAGAGCAAAACTAAATACTCGACTGGGATGTGCGTCTCCTGTGAGTAAAACCAAGAACATTTGACTCAAGTTCATCACACTAGGTCTTTTATCTTAGGAGAAAGATTCATCAGACTAAGATTTCGATCCTAGGAGAAGATTCATCAAACTAGATCCCTTCTTTTTTTAAGGAGAAAGATTCATCAAACTAAGAATTTGATCCTAAGAGAAAGTTCATCAGACTAGGATTTTTTTGTGTGGATACATTAGGAGAAAGATTCATCAGACTAACACTTCTATCCTAGGAAAAAATTCACCAGACTAGGTTTTCTTATTTTAGGAGAAAGATTCATCAGACTAAGATTTTTATCCTAGGAGAAAATTCATCTGACTAGGTTTTCTATCTTAGGAGAAAGATTTATCAGACAAAGATTTTGATCCTAGGAGAAAGTTCATCAGACTAGGTCCCTTTTTGTTATCTTAGGAGAAAGATTCATTAGACTAAGACGTCGATCTTAGGAGAAAATTCATTAGACTAGGTTTTCTATCTTAGGATAAAAATTCATCAGACTAGGTCTTTTTTTGTTATCTTAGGAGAAAGATTCATCAGACTAAGACGTCGATCCTAGGTGAAAATTCATCAGACTAGATTTTCTATCATAGGAGAAAGATTCATCAGACTAAGATTTCTATCCCAGGAGAAAATTCATCAGACTAGGTTTTCTATCTTAGTAGAAAAATTCATCAAACTAAGATTTCTATCCTAGGAGAAGGTTCATCAGACTGATACTTTTTATCATAGGAGGAAAAATGTGAAGAGAAATGGCCATATTTTATGCACACTAGCAAGACAGATAAAGGCAAAGATTTGAGAAACTTTCCTTTGTCGGCTCTTTTTTTTTAACCAACTTGCTTGAACTTTTTGTTCCTGTTTCAAACAAAGAAAACATGTGAGTTTAAAATGTGGTGGTTAGTTTGTGGCCTTGACTACGAGCGCAATTTCTCTTGAACTTGTCACGATCAACTTGGATTTCAACTTGGAAGACAGTGCTTGCTATCGATCGACTGCTTTTCCGGACCGCCCTTATCACAAGAAATATTCTCGATTCATTCAAATCCAATACCTTATGCTCGATATATTGCACTCGTGTTCTAACATTCACCAAATCTTTGCATTTTACCTCAATCCCAAAGAACATCTATTATCACCAACTCAGTGCACCCACTATTCTCATGCGTCTTATGCCAATTTGATGTGCTTACCAGACCGGCTTCGTGTAATTAAAAAGCTGATAGCAGATTTTGAAGTTATTTCTCACTTGTTTCGACAAAAACTGACTCAAACAAAACAAGAGGAACAAAATAAGGAGAAAAAAGAGAAGAGATGGTATCTAACAAGAAAATATTTTTACCCCAAAAAAATGAACAAAGTAGAAACTAATCTGATTTGAAGGCCATCTCCACTGACCATGACATGCATTTTGGATTAAGTGTCCTGATCTGTCAAGCGAGACTAATCTTCAACTTTTGTTATGCCTCTAAGTTGTGAAACTGGGCTTCAACACTCCAATTATCATATCTGATCCACAATTCTCAGTCGACTTTTAGTATCTTGAAGGGTTTTCACCATCAAGCCTCTCTCATTCTTTTCTCAACTCACCATCGCCTTATGGTGCCCATGAGGGTTTTCACCGATAAGACTCTCTCATTTAAATATTTTCTCTCTTTTTGCTGAGAACAAGGTATTACCCATGATACAAGAAGATCATACTTTTACCATACACTTGATTTGGCATCCTCAAGGATTGGTCGGAAAGTCTTTCTTCGGACCATAATGTTAGCTTTTGGACAGGGTTCGAAATAAAGGGTAGCATGAAGGCTCAAAATAATTTAAGATGAAAGATTTTAAAATTACAACTTTTGGAATCAGATCTTTTGGCAGAATTAAAACTTCTGCCCCAGTTTCTTAAAGTTCGGGGATTTTTTTTTTTTTTTGCTTTTTGTTTGGATTTTTGCTTTGATGGGATTTCTTAGAAAATTTGCCCCATTCTTGACTTCGGGGGATTATGAAATATTTTATTTGGTGTGACCGAACCGTAAGGATACCTTCATATCTTGAGGTAAAAAGAATCAGGTCAAACGTAGTTCAAACACAAAGTTATTTTTTTTTCTTTTCCTTTTCTTTCTTCTTTTTTTTCCTTTTCCTTTTCTTTTTTTTTCTCCTTTTTTTCTTTTTCTTCTTTCTCTCCTTTCATTTTTTCCTTTTTTTTTTCTTGTTTTCTTTTGTTTTCTAGTTCCTAACTCTACTTCTTGATATGGAAGAATGCATTTCAGCACTGAATGATCTAGCTCAAGCTACTTGAGAGCATTCATTTGTTGTATGCTCTCATCAACCTCTTGATTTCCCAGACTGCCTCAGTTTCACTCAATTCAAGCTTCATATTATCTCATAATGCATGAGTCTTTACTTATTTCCTCAGATGCCACCCTTTTATCATATTCAAAACCGTGTTATTGCTTCATAATTAGACTAACTTTCAAGACCAGGATGAGAATTATACGTGCATTTAATGTCACTAGAGTCAACATGAAAAGAACTATAAAAGTAAAAGTGACCTAAACAAAACTGACTAGAGCAAACAGAAAACACGAGATTGTGTTAGATAGACAATGAAAAGGGTTACAACAAAACAAGCAAAATAGACATGGGTTAGAACCCTGGAGCAATCCTAGATAACAATAGATGAGTTACTACAATAAAACGAACTAGGCAAAATGAGAAGAAGAAGGGTTTAAGACACAAGACCAAATCTAGATTACAACCCTAAAATAACCCGGACAATAGAAATGACAACAAAACAAGCCACCAAAACTCCTTCTTGGCTAGCCAAGAAAGAAGTGTCTTTCCTATCGCCAAGCTCGACATCTTAACCACTGAATTCCGCATCAATATTACTGGGACCTTTACCAACTTCAATCACATTGTCTTCACCAAGTGGCTCATTGATTCCTTTGACCAACCTTTCATCATTGCAAACTATCCCACCAATTTGCGCGTGTCATGTACCTGTAAAGGATTATGTGCGACACTTGGGTATTACTGCCTTGGACCATAATTATCCCTTCTTGAATCAATCTTTCTATTTCCCTTTTCAAAGCACGACAATCTTTAACATTGTGCCCCTAGGCATTGGAATGGTATTCACACCTTTTAGAAGGGTTAAAGCTACTTGCAAGTAGGTCCACATGATTTGGAGGCATAGGTGCAATCATGTCATAATGCTTTAATTTGTCAAACAAACTTGCATAGGACTCTTCTATTGGTGTAAAATTATCTTTCAACCTTTGTTCCCCTCTATACCCCTGACTTGGATGTGGGTTATAGGGCACTTGAAAATTTTGTGGAGGCTAGTGGAGATTTTACGGTGCTGGTGCTCGTATTCTAGGGTGTCTTAGTGGTTGGACAGATGACCGGACGTTGTTCGGAGGATAATACTGAGATGGATTATGTAGAGCTTGGGGATAGGTTTGGGGTTGGGGTCGGGGTCGAGGCTGAGTATATTGGTGAGGCGAACTCGTTGGGCCATGTCATGATCCCGAGACATCATGGCAACATCATCATGCTTCTTCTGACCCGGAAAACTTCCTGTATCGTTCTGAATTGCCTGTGTTGTGGCTTTTAAAGCAGACTAACTCGTGATCTTGCTTGACCTCAACCCATCTTCCTTCTCCTATTTTTACCACATCATTAAAAGGCTTACCCACAGCTCAGATCAAATACCCAAAGTAAGTAGCCTCTTGAGCTTGAAGAAAGTACTCAATCATCTTAGCTTCTTCCATCAAAGGATTGACTCGGGCAACTTGTTCTCTCCATTTGAGCCCGTATTCCCTAAAGCTTTCATTAGGCCTCTTTTCCATCTTGGTGAGTGATTGCTGCCTACTCCGCACTACTAAAAAGTAGGAAGAGAGGGTCGCAATAGCTTTTACCCAACTTGTGGGTCGGGTCAATTTCCATAGGGAGCTAGGAAGGGAGTCGAGTATCTATCTAGAGTGGAGTTGTGTAATTGTCCCAGATATCACTTCCAATCATTTTTGGATTTTTCTTTAATAATATACTATTATCAACTACTAATTACAAATGCAACTAGATTATACTAAACGAGAATTGCTACAAGTTGTATCTAATGGATAAAAAAGGCGCTAGGGTAGTGACTTTCACCTATGTGGCTAATTGATGAATATTTTCTTTTAAGGCAGGCTTGACATGTTTGGGAAAATATGCTATAACTGTTGCACGGTTTTACCCATTCTCACACCTCTAGGTAGAAAGAGTGATTTTGCCCAATTGACTTTCTCAAGACCAATTGGATAGGCAAATTTGCTCAAACAGCTAGGGTTCAAGTCAGGTAATTACTCTCTCGAGGTTTAACCCTTTAATTAGGACTATAAATTCTCCTGAGTCCATCCCAATTCCTTGTTGGGTCAATTTTGGAGACGTAGGCTCTCTTTCTCAAGAAGAACCAAGTCAACTTAGCACAAACTAGTGTTTGCAAACACTAATTAATAAATTAAACCATAATATTGACCCAAATAACAAATACCTAAGCCAATCTAGCCCTAAATCACAACACCCATCAACTACCCACACTAGGGTTGATCCACAACCCTAGCTAATAGGTTTAGCTACTCAGGCTTGAAGATAAAATCAAAGAAATAGATGAAGAAAAAGACATATTAATTAATTACTAAAGTAAATACAAAGTTTCAATGATTAAAACTACGTAAAGGTGCCAAAAATGACTAAGAAATGCCTTCTCACGAGCGCAGCTATTGTACTGTAATGTCTGATACCCTAAAAATGGAAAAATGATCTATTTATACTAAGCTGGAGAAACTAGACAAAAATTCCCCTGCGGCGTCAGTGCGGATCGCACAAAATGGTGTGTGGCCGCACTAGGCTCTTTAACTATGAAAAATCAACTCTCTGAACCCAGGCTCCGCGGACCGTACAGAATGGACTATGGTCGCGGAGGCATCTAGCTCGGTCCGTACAAACACGACCGCGGACCGCATAGGCTTGAAGCTAGGCACTTGACATCTCTCTGAAGTCTGCTTCCGCGGACGGCATAAAATGGTAGTGCAACCGTGGTGTCTTTAGTGCGGACCACACAATTTGTACTGCGGCCGCACTGCTTTAATGCCTTCAAATCCAGTCTCTGAATCTCCCTAGTGTGGACCGCACAAAGTGTAGTGCGGTCGCACTAGGCCTGTTTGTCTTGAGTTGTCTTGTCTTTGGTACTTGTGCAGGTTTCAATCCTTTTGAGTCGATCTTTGATATCTAATCACTTTGTTGATCAAACCTTCAATCAAACACAACTTATGAGCCTTTTGGGACTATTTTGTAAAAATTTATAACCAAAGCGTAAGCAAGAAAGAGCATGAAACACGTCAAAATCCCTAGTTATCAACTCCCCCAAACTTAAGCTTTTGCTTGTCCTCAAGCAAACAAAATAAGACCCACTCCTAAAGGGAAAATCCAAGAATTTTCAGCTATCCTAAAGTAACCTCAACTAGCATCAATTGGGACTAGCAATTTCCCTCATTACAAATGAGTCATTAACAACATTTAACCTTTGAAAAACCATGGATCAAGTGTGACACAAGAGCATCATGAGTTGACTCATTACATCAAAGAACTTTCTCAATTACTTTGGTCATTGTGGAACCCAAACTCACTCATCCTCAACTCTCCCTAAGCAAACCTCACCTTTAGAATAGTGGCACACAAAATGAGGTTAATGGGAATTCACTCATCTCTCTCAAAGAAAGGTCACACGTCCGGCTCTAGGTACCATATACTTGCCCCTTATGTAAGTATCCACTAATATAAGCTTTATTCAACTCAAGATCATGTAGGGATTTTGTGGAGTCATTGCGAAGGCTTTTTTTTTTTGGCAATCTGCTAGGCAAGCTCCTAGGGCAAGTATGTATATATATATATATATATACAAAAACAAAACAAAATGTCGATGAGTCTAAGCATTGTAGCTGCCTACATAATGTGATTACATTTATCAATATTGAGTAGAGTACCCAAAATTGATATCACATTTTTTACTAGACATTGTCTATTCTTTAAATCAAATAATGCATTACAAATTTGGCCACTTTTCATATAACACTTATGATTGAATCAAAAGTGTCCTCCTCCTTGATGATTGTCCACATTGTGGTGATTATCTTCTTTTAATGGTGTATTGAATCTCTGATCACATCCATTGCAAAGGCTTTTTGGTTTAGGGTAGGTCACGTTTTTGTTCAAGTGGGTTCCATCTTCTTGAAGCACTTCTTTTGATTCATTTGGCACAACTCACTTGACTCTTTAAGTCATTTCACTTCTTTCTAAGGGCTTAGAGAGACATATTGTCACTCTTTCTTATGCATTTCAATTCTTTTCTCCTTTTTCAACTATCCACACCTTTCTTTCTTTTTCATTGCTTTTCTTGAATCCCTTTTCATTCTTTTTCACATTGAACTTTCTTTTTGTCCTTTTGATCTTCTTTCTTTTTCATTGCCTTTCCTTTTCTTCACTTTTGTGCCTTTTTACCACTTTATTACAATCATCATCTCTTCCCCCAAACTTATACTTTTGCCATGTGCTAAAGAAAAAATTTGGGTGCCTAGAGAGGGTATCTTATAAAACGGGTATTGGCTTGTATCATGGTTCTTGAAGGAAAAAAGGTTTAAGGCTCACAAGGGTTAACTAGGGATCATATTATTGGTAGGCTATGGAATTGTTCAAACTATCATTTGGATCACGGAGAGCCTATAATCACTTCTCAAGTCAAATTTCACTTAAGATTTCGCCTCAACAAACATTCAGGGCAAGTTCTAGACCAATGGCTCGGTACTTGGACTCGCAATTTGATAACTCACCACACAAGCTAAGGGATTGCTAAAGACATAGAGTTGGGGGACCACAACAACCTTAGATAAGATTTGAGCACACAATGGTCCCGAAAAACCATTTGATGATTATCGGCCAACGCAAGAGTCTCAAGGCCACAACTTTCACCATCTTAAACACAATATTTTGTCTTTGACCATGGGATCAAAGGAAAATTTGCTAGGTCCAAGTGAAGCTTTGCTTGAGGTACCCTTAACTACAAACTACTAAAAACAAAAATAAAAACGGACTCAAACCCTTAAGAAGGTTGTCATGACATCCATTATTGTGAAGAGCCACCCGGTTCATACAATACTCCACCTTTGAAAAGAACCGTGGCATTAAGAAAACTAAAGTTTTATTGAAAACGTCCAAAATGAAACAAAAATCTATGAACGTAAATAAGAAGCTAAAAATATTTTTTTTTTTGCGAAAATAGAATGAATATATATCATAAGGGATTTAAATATACAACGGGGAATGAATATATACAATGATGTTTTGCGAAAATAGAATGAATATATACAATTGGGGATTTGAATATACAACAGGGGATGAATATATACAATGATGTAACTTTATATACAGACCCAAGGAAAGATAAAAAGTGCAATAAAAGTAACTAAATATAAAATTATATACAGAGCAAATGAAAATCAAGAAAGTATAAAATGTATCAATATATACAGTCATCCAAAAATGTAGGGCGCACCCCCTCAAATAAAAGCTAGCATTGTTCCCAATGCCAACTAGTCTAAATAAGCACAAAAAAGGTAGAGAAAAAGGATATAGAAGACTCCCTAAGTCATGTCTGTTTGCATAGGATCATGGGTGGTCCCTGAGTCCTCTGTGCGCTCGGGAACCTCAAACTAGATCCCGATAGTCTGCTCCGCTGATACTGGGACATGGGCCTGGACCTGGACAGGATCTGGAACTAGTACATCCCGGGGATGACTGGAAGAAGCCTCCGGTGGGTCTGCCAAGTGGATCATGGCATCATCTGCTCTATGAATCTTCCCCCTCTTCAGAGGCCTCTGGGTCTGCTCCGGCTGTGGCTATGCTGCTGGAACTGGGTCCTCAAACAATAGGTCTAAAGGCAGCTAGTCTACCTTCAATTTGTCAACATCTGCCTACAGCTTCTTCATAGACTCCTTGGAGGCCCGTGTCTTCCGCAGCTTCTTATGCTCCTTAGCAAGCTCCTTGAGAGCCTTGCTATGCGAATCAGCTGCCTTTGCCAATGCATCCTGAGTGGTAAGGATTTTCTTCTGGTTCTCAAGTATCTCCTTTAAAGCATCCTCTATCGACTGTGGGACCTATGCTGGCTGACGTACCGAATGAGCTGCAATAGTGGTGGTCAAGGTGGAAAACTTGGATGAAGCAGTATACATCCAGTTGTTGATACTCTGAAGTGTCTGACTCAGTCGGTGGGCAGTGATAGGATGGGCCCGGGAAGATGGGATCTCTAGGCCTACTAATGTGGAAGAGCCAAGAGGAATGGATGAAGATGTGGAAGGTCCAGGAAGAATCTCAGCAGAAGTAGAGGTAGGCTCAGTGGGGACCTCTACCACAACTGGCTCTTTAGACTGGCCAGTTGGGGTAGAAGTAGGGGCTTTGTAGTTCTTGTCCTTGGGGTTGTCATTCCCCTTCAAGCTATACCAGGAGAACAGGGCTGTCGCATTGACCTTGACGTCGTAGGGCTTCCTTTCCACCTCCAAGTCCCGGAAGTACATTGTGAAGGTGCTGGGGAAAGGGTAGTTCCGGTCATGCTCTTCTACCACTAGAGAGATAATGCGGGACATCACATTCCCCATATTTATGGGGCATCCTACCATAATTGAAGTAACCAATATAGCCTGGTAGAGAGGAAGGGTCTAGTCATGTAAAGTAGGATCCAACCGGCTACAAACAAATGTCTCCCAATCCCTCGCCTCAAAGTTCAAGGTCCTCCGCAATATTTTGATCCCAGCAGTCAAATACTCAGAAATGGTACCTGAGATTGCCAGGTACTGAGCTAACCAAGGATGGACCTCCTCGCCCATCTCCAACTTCACCATATATAAAGTCTCGTCCTCCTCATTGAAGCCCAAATATTCGTTTAGGTATTTCCCTTCAAACAAGACTGTCTTGTTATGAACCTTGGTCATTTTAGAGCCCTTTTGGATGTGAGCTACATTGCAGTAAAACTCCTTAACCATGTGTTTGTTGGCATCTATACATTTTTCCAAAAAGTGTTCCCAGCCCACTCTAGTCCTAAATTTTCTTTGCTCATCAGGGTTGTAGGGTAATAGATCTCTGTCAATGAAACTCTGCTCCGGTATCAAATTTCTCACCAGCCACCACTCCCTAAATTTGTGGTATGCCACCTGGCTCACAAATCTATCCTCCCAAACAATGGGCTTTCTAGTTCGGGCAATGCCTCACACCTGAGGCTCACCGCCTTCAGCTATCTCCTTATCCCTTTGTGCCTCCTCCTCACCTCTGTCTGCACCCTCCCCGGATAATGAAGCTGTGGGGGAGGTGGAGTATTCACCACTATCGGTTGCTGAGCCCTCAGACGACTCAGTTGGAACATGCTCTGGTGCTTGGGCAGTAGGTGATGGTGGAGGGGTATCTCTTAGCCTGAATCTCTCCATCCAGTCTTCAACATATTCTGGCACGGAGTCTAAAAAAATGTCCCTTGACGATTGATACTCATTCTCCGAGGAATGGGAAGCAGCTCTGTCTGCAACTTTTATTAGTTTCCTGGTCTTTTTTACGTTTTCCCGAGCTTGGGAGTGAGTTTGATCATTTTCTTTCCTTTGCCCCCTGGAGAATTCACCTCTACCGGGTTGTTTAGATCCTTTTCCTCCTTGTTATTTAACTATTGTCTGCAAACACAATTCAAATAACTTGTTAGTATCAGTGGATTCATACAAAATAGTGTTGCAGACAAATGAAAATATTGCAGGAGTTACCTAGTGCAGACCGCACAAAATGGCAGTGTGGCCGCACTGAGGCCATTGCAGACCGCACAAAGATGACCGCGGTCTGCACAGGTATGGGGTTTCAAAAATATTACCTCTGAATCTCACCAGTGCAGCCCGCACAAAATCAACTGCGACCGCACTGTGCCAGTATAGACCACACAGAATGTAGTGCGGTCGCACTGGGCAAGATTCACGTTTCAGAAGTTCATCACTGCGGTCCGCACAAAGTGATAATGCGGACTGCACTTGGGCACTGCAGACCGCACAAAATTGACCGCGGTCCGCACAGGGTGCCTAGACTTGACACTGAGTTAGGGTTCATTAATTTTGTTCTTAAGTTCAAACTTTCACCTAATTAGGGTCCCTACTCAATTACCCAGTACATTTAACTAACAAAGTATGCAAGAAACAAAAATCTAACTAACCTAACCTTACAATTTAAAATAATCATGGGAGGGAGAAGAATATACATTAAGAAAAGATGAAAATTAAACAAAGTTACAAAATTAAACAGAGAATAAATGGGTGTAATGTTACCAGATTATGAGATGAGAAGAATCTAATCAATGTCAAGCAGTCAATTACGAACTAAGAAGAAGATGAACAGTGTGTATGGTCTCTGAGTTTCAAATTTGCGAAAAAGGGTAACAGGGGGTCCCCAGGGTCTATTTGTAGAAAAACCCCTGGGGCCCATCCTCACCTACCAGTGCGGCCGCACAAAATGGATGCGGTCCGCACTGGGCTATCTTATTCAAACCTTAGAAAGCAAGCCTCTCCGATCCGCACAAAAGGAACCGCGGCCGCAGAGCTCATCGCGGACCGCATAAAATGCAATGCGGCCGCGGTGATAAACTTCAGATCCTTCATTTAGCTTTCACTAGTGCGGACTGCACAAAGTGTAGTGTAGCCGCACTGGTAACTTCAGAGACTGAACATTTTCTTCACAATGTTTTGCACTGCATCAACACAATCCCTGCAACATCTCACAACCAGTTAGCCCAAAAATCAAACCTATACTACAAAGAAAATCAAAGAAAACAAGAAGAAAAAGACATGAATTGCCTCCCAAGAAACGCCTGATTTAACGTCGCGGCACGATGCGTGTTACCATCACATCGTTTGAAATGAACAACAGCCGCCACATTTCTATCATCAAACTTCCCGAGATAATGCTTGACCCGGTGCCCATTCACTTAAAAAACTTCACCACTTTTGTTCTTCAAATCTAGAGCACCAAACGGGGTCACACACACTACTTCAAATGGTCCCTCCACTTTGATTTCAGCTTTCCCGAGAACAACCTTAGACGAGAATTGAATAAGAGCACCAAATCACCAATTTTGAACTCCTTTCCATGAGCATATTTATCATGAAGGTACTTCATATTTTCCTTATACAAGGACGAGCTAGAGTATGCATGGAACCGGAATTCATCAAGTTCATTGAGTTGTTCAACACGAAGATTAGCCGCAACATCCCACTCAAGATTAAGCTTCCTCAAGGCCCACATGGACTTATGCTCCAACTACACTGGTAGATGACATACTTTCCCAAACACCAACTGGTACGGTGACATACCGATTGGGGTCTTGTAAGTGGTCCGGTAAGCCCATAGAGCATCATCTAACTTTTTAGACCAATCGGTCCTATTGGCATTGACAATTTTGGACAAAATGCTCTTGATTTCCCTGTTAGACACTTCAACCAGGACACTTGCTTGAGGATGATAAGGCATAGAGACTTTGTGGTTTACACCATACTTGGAAAGCAACGCATCAAAAGCTCTATTACAAAAATGCGATCCTCCATCACTAATGATTGCCCGAGGTATACCAAACCTTGTGAAAATGCTCTTCTTTAGAAATGCCACCACACTCCTAGCTTCATTGTTGGGTAAGGCCACGGCCTCAACCCATTTTGACACATAATCAACCCCTACAAAAATGTAAGTGTGTACCACACGAGCTAACAAAAAGGCCCATAAAATCGATACCCCATACATCAAAGATATCAACTTCAAGAATTGTGTTTAGAGGCATCTCATCTTTCTTGGAAATCCCACCTACTCGTTGACATTGATAACATATTTTTACTAGATCACTTGCATCTTTGAACAAGGTTGGCCAATAAAAACCACAACTCAGAACTTTCGAAGCCGTCCTCACCCCTCCATGATGGCCACCATAGGAGGAATGACAAGCCTCTAGGATGCTAAATTGCTCCTCCTCAGGTACACACCACCGGATCACTCCATCAGTGCAAATCTTGAACAAGTATGGCTCGTCCCAATAGAAGTCCACACTATCCCGTTTGAGCTTCTTCCTTTGGATAGAATAGAGCTCACACGGGATGATGCCAGTCATAAGGAAATTAGCAATGTACGCAAACCATGGCATATCACACATCGACACAGAAAGTAGTTTCTCATCGGGGAATGTATCATTGATCTCTAGGCCATCACATGGTCTTCCTTCCTCCTCCAAGCGGGACAAATGATCCACAACTTAGTTCTTACTACCTTTTCGGTCCACTATTTCCAAATCAAACTCTTGAAGAAGTAACACCCATCTCATCAACCTTGCCTTGGAGTCTTTCTTTGTCATCAAATACCTACGGGCAGCATGGTCGGTGTGCACTTTGACTTTGCCCCTCATAAGATACGGCCGAAACTTTTCCATTGCAAAAACTATGGCCAACAATTCTTTCTCAGTGACTGTGTAGTTCCTTTGAGCCTCGTTCATGGTCTTGCTTGCATAGTACACCGGGTGAAATATTTTATTAACCTTTTAACCCAAAACAGCCCCAACCACAACGTCACTTGCGTCGCACATGAGCTCGAAGGGTAAGCTCCAACATGGTGCCGTAATGATCGAGGTAGTAGTCAACTTATGCTTGAGAAGTTCGAAGGCCTCCATGTATTTCTTATCAAACACAAACTTAGCATATTTCTCTAGCAACTTGCAAAGGGGATTCACAACCTTCGAAAAATCCTTGATAAACCGGTAGAACCCAGCATGTCCATGAAAACTCCTCACCCCTTAGACAGAAGTGGGGGTATGGAGCCTTGAAATCACCTCAATCTTGGCTTTGTCTACTTCAATACCAAGCTTAGAAATTTTGTGACCCAACACTATGCCCTCTTCAACCATGAAGTGGTATTTTTCCCAATTAAGAACGAGATTTGTGTCTTCACATCGGTCCAAGACTCTATCCAAATTTCCCAAACACTCTTCAAAGGAGTCACCAACCACACTGAAATCATCCATGAAAACCTCTATGATATCTTCCACCATGTCGGTGAAAATAGCCATCATGCATCGTTGGAAGGTCGCTGGAGCATTGCACAACCCGAACGACATCCGAGAAAAAGAAAATGTCCCATATGGGCGTGAATGTGGTATTCTCCTAGTCCTACGGAGTGATTAAGATTTGATTATACCCTGAGTAGCCATCCAAAAAGCATTAAAAAGCACGTCCCGCAAGGCGATCAAGCATTTGGTCAAGGAATGGCAAAGGGAAATAATCCTTATGGGTCACCTTGTTCAGTTTACGGTAGTCCATACATACCCTCCATCCGGTAACGGTCCGAGTGGGAGTAAGTTCATTGTTGTCATTTGTCACCACAGTCATCCCACCCTTCTTCGGTACACATTGCACCAGAGGTGTCTATGAGCTATCAGGGATAGGGTACACAACCCCAGCAACCAACCATTTTATCATTTCTTTCTTCACCACCTCTTGCATTGCCTCGTTCAACCTTTTTTGATGCTCTAGGGAGGGTTTTGCATCATCCTCCAAAATGATTGTGTGTATGCAGAATGCGGGGCTTATTCCCCGAATGTCGTCCAATGTTCACCCAATTGCTTTGTTCCTCCTTTTAAGAATCGCCAATGTGGCGTCTACCTGCAAGTTAGTGAGGCAAGAAGAAAGAATAACTGGTAAAGTAGAATTTGAGCCTAAGAACTCATACCTGAGTGTGGAGGAAGTGGTTTCAACTCCAATACCAGTGGATCCTCAATGGATGGCTTTATTGGAAGCGTATTTCTATTTTCGAGGTCCAAGGATAGCCTTCTCGGCTCATAAGAATAGGACCCCATTCCATGCAAGGCATTTACGCACTCCACTCAGCTAGAATCCTCATTGACATCAAGATTTAGAAGTACGGCCTCAAGGGGATCCTCCACGTTAATCATAAAACTTGTGTTATCCACGATCACGGCTTTGACAATGTCCACAAATGAGCACACCTTGGTGCTATTGGGTTGCTTCATGGATTTGCAAACATGGAAGACGCCCTTTTCATCACCCACTCGGAAAGTGAGCTCACCCACTTCAACATCAACCAATGCCTTCCCCGTTGCAAGGAAAGGTCTTCCTAGAATAATTGGGACTTCAAAGTCCACTTCAAAATCCAAAATGACAAAGTCGGCCGGCAATATAAACTTGTCCTCCCGGACAAGCACATCATCAATTATGCCCAAAGGTCGCTTCATTGATCGATCTGCCATTTGAATTCTCATTGAGGTCGGCCTAGGTTTCCCAATTCCCAAAGTCTCAAAGACCGAATAAGGCATCAAATTTATGTTATCCCCCAAATCACAAAGGGCCTTAGCAAAATCTGCACTTCCAATAGTGCAAGGGATAGTAAACGCTCTGAGGTCTTCAACTTTTGGGGCCATAGAATGTACGATAGCACTGACATGATGAGTCATTTTTATTGTTTCACAATCCATCGACCGCTTCTTTGTCACCAAATCCTTCATAAACTTGGCATATCCCGACATTTGTTCAAGTGCCTCCACCAAAGGCATATTGATTGTAAGGATTTTCATCATGTCAATGAACTTTTTAAATTAATTTTCACTCTTTTGCTTTGCTAACCGTTGAGGATAACGCGGAGGTGGCCTAGGCAAAGGTACCTTGGCTTTGGGCACTACCGTCTAGGGCATATCAATCACGTGTTCCCTAAACGGGTTCATGGCATCTTGAGTTTCCACCTCGGCTTCATTAATGTCAATCCTAACATCATTTTTCACCTCATTCTCAACCACATCGTCAACTATCAAAGGTACATCATCTTCCCGCAACTCAACATCATCATTCACAACTTGCTTATGTTTTGAGGCATGCACATCAACGCCTCTCCCACTTCTTGTTGTAATCGGCATCACATGATTGTTTCCACCCTTCGGGTTTACTACCGTGTCACTTGGTAAAGCACCCTTAGGGCGAGTATTCAATGATTGAGAGATTTGGCCTAATTGCACCTCCAAGTTCCAAATAGAGGTATTGTGGGAAGCCAATTGAGCATCAGAATCTTGGTTATTCTTCATCATTTGTTCGAACATCATTTCAATTCTACCCATATCATTACCAGAAGAACTAGGACCTTGAGAAGGGAAAGGGGGTGGATTGTTCGGTTGTTGGTACATAGAGAGTTTTTGAAAGCCTTGCCCCCGGTTTCCTTGGTTCCCATTGTTCCATCCACCTTGATTGTTATTGTTGTTCTAGTTGTTGTTATTACCATTCCAATTCCCTTGGTTGCCCTGATTTTTGTTTCCCCAATTACTGCCTTGGTTGTTGTTGTTCCAATTACCACCTTGGTTGTTATTGTTGTTCCAATTACCACCACCTTGTTGTTGATTGCCCCAATTTCCTTGGGGTCGCCATTATTAGTTTGAAGAGTTACCTCTATTGCCTTGATAGTTGTTGACATATTGTACCTCTTCACTTTGGTCATCATAACAATCATTTGAATAACCACCACCATCATTATCATATTGTTTAGAATTCCCTTGAGCTTGTTGCCTTCTTTCCTTCTTTTATTGACGAGCATATTTACTCCTTCCATGGCATTGACTTGGCGAGGATTTGTACTTGTTGCAACTGAGCCTTTGACAATTGATTTATAGTAGTAGTTAGCTCAGCAATAGCTTGACCATGATCGTGTAATTCCTTGTGCAAATGAATGACCGTAAGGGTCACCTTGGGGCACATTCGCTCTACTTTTCCACGCCGAAGAAGTGTCGACTATCTCGTTCAATATCTCATAAGCCTCAATGTAAGGAATCTTCATATAGTTTTTCCCAACCAATTGGTTCACAATGCATTGATTCGTGGTGTTGATGCCACGATAGAAGGTTTGTTGAATCATCGCCTCGGTCATATCGTTATTTGGGCATTCTTTCACCATTGTTCTAAATCGCTCCTAGATTTCATGCAAAGGATCCGTTGGCTCCTGCTTGAAGGCTAATATTTCATCTCGAAGTACCGACATGTGCCCGAGTGAGAAAAACATAGCAATAAACTTATCCACCAACTCATCCCAAGTTGTGATGGAATGGTTAGAGAGTCTCTCTAGCCAATCCAATGCTTTCCCCCGATGTGAGAATAAGAAAAGTCTCAACCTAAGAGTATCTTCGAACATATTCATTTGCTTGCTCCCCCAACATGTATCTATGAAACCCTTGAGATGCTTGTAGGCATTTTGATCGGAGGCGCCCGTGAAATGCCTATGTTGCTCGAGCAAGGTCAACATCACATTGGTTATTTGAAAATTCCGTGCCCGAATTCGGGGAGGGACAATAGCACTTGCATACCCTTGATTTGGTAATACTCTGGGAGCCACTCTTGGAGGTGGTGGAGGAGGGTCTGGAATATTATAATTCGGATTAGCATTGGTATTCCAGCCTCTCCGTTGTCCTTGAGGTGCAAGAGACACCTCATCTTGCTCAAAATCATCTACCTCCTCCCATGCTATCACGTTTCCAAGAGGGTCATTAGCTTTGTTCAATGCCATATTGGTACATGAGTAGTGACACAAACAAGTAAGTAACAAAGAAAGAAAGAAGAACAATACACAAAACTAAACTAAATAGATAGTCAAAACCGTTAGCTCCCCAGCAACGGTGCCAAAAAGTGATCGCCGCCTACTCCGCACCACTAAAAAGTAGGAAGAGAGGGTCACAATAGCTTTTACCCAATTTGCGGGTCGGGATCGATTTCCACAGGGAGCTAGAAGGGAGTCGAGTATCTATCTAGAGTGGAGTTGTGTAATTGTTCCAGATATCACTTCCAATCATTTTTGGATTTTTTGTTTAATAATCTACTATTATCAACTACTAATTATAAATGAAACTAGATTATACTAAACGAGAATTGCTACAAGTTGTATCTAATGGATAAAAAGGCGCTAGGGTAGTGACTTTCACCTAGGTGGCTAATTGACGGAAAGTTGCTTTTAAGGCACGATTGACATGTTTGGGGAAATATGCTATAACCGTTGCAAGATTTTACCCACTCTCACACCTCTCGCTAAAGAAAGTGATTTTTCCCAATTGACTTTATGAAGACCAATTGGGTAGGCAAATTTTCTCAAAAAACTAGGGTTCAAGTTGGGTAATTACTCTCTCGAGGTTTAACCCTTTAATTGGGACTATCGATTCTCTTGAATCCATCCCAATTTTTAGTTGGGTCAATTTTGGAGACTAGGGCTCTCTTTCTCAAGAAGAACCAAGTCAACTTAGCACAAATCAGTGTTTGCAACCACTAATTCATAAATAGAATCATAAAATTGACCCAAATAACAAACACTCGTAGCCAATCTAGCCCTAAATCACAACACCCATCAATTACCCACACTAGGGTTGAGCCACAACCCTAGCTAATGGCTTTAGCTACCTAGATAATGGGTTTAGCTACTCAGGCTTGAAGATAAAATCAGAGAAATAGATGAAGAAAAAGACATATTAATTAATTACTAAAGTAAATACAAAGTTTCAATGATTAAAACTACGCAAATGTGCCCAAAATGGCTAAGAAATACCTTCTCACGAGCGCAGCTACTGTACTGTAATGTCTGATACCCTAAAAATGGAAAAAATATTCTATTTATACTAAGCTGGAAAAACTGGACAAAAATTCCCTTGCGGGGTCAGTGCGGACCGCACAAAATGGTGTGCAGCCGCTCTAGGCTCTTTGACTCCGAAAAATCAACTCTCTGATCCCAGGCTTCGCGGATCGCATAGAATGAACTATATCCACGAAGGCATCTAGCGCGGTCCGCACAAACACACCCGCGGACCGCATAGGCTTGAAGCTAGGCACTTGACATCTCCCTGAAGTTTGCTTCCGTAGATCGCATAAAATGGTAGTGCGGCCGTGGTGTCTTTAGTGTGGACCGCACAATGTGTACTGCGGGCGCACTGCTTTATTGCCTTCAAATCCAATATCTGAATCTCCCTAGTGCGGTCCACACAAAGTGTAGTGCGGCCGCACTAGGCCTGTTTGTCCTGAGTTGTCTTGTCTTTAGTACTTGTGCAGGTTTCACTCCTTTTGAGTCGATCTTTGACATCTAGTCACTTTGTTGATCAAACCTGCAATCAAGCACAACTTATGAGTCCTTTGTCACTATTTTATATGATATTATAACCAAAGCGTAAGTAAGAAGGAGCATGAAACATGTCAAAATCCCTAGTTATCAGTGAGGGAAATGTGATCTGGGACAATTTCTGTGTTGTACTGAAAATGCCGAGCAAAGTCCTGAGCCAAATCGTCCCATATGTACCACCTACTGGCGTCCTGGTGGGTGTACCACTCTAAAGTTTCCCCACTCAGACTCTGGTTGAAGTACGCTATCAGTAATTCATCTTTTCCCACGTCGCCTCTTATTTTATTGCAATAACCTCTCAGATGAGCTATGGGATCCCCATGTCCGTCATACAAGTCAAACTTGGGCATCTTGAACCCGGCAGGCAATTGGACATCAAGGAACAAACACAAATCCGTATAAGCGACACTCACTTGATTTCCTAACTCTTGCATATTTATCAATGATTGCTTCGGGCTCTTTACTTTCCTAAACATATCCTCTTGCTCCGCGTTCTTAGGTGGTTTCTCAATTTCAACATGAGGCTCAAAGTGAGGAGTGTAGGAGTAAGGATCTGGGACTTTAAAAGTGGGTTTCGGGGCATAGTATTGGGTATCTAGAGCTTGGAATGCGGGCTCACTAGATGATCGGTGGAGGGTAGCTTGTAGAGGGGTTGCAAAAACATGAGTGATCAAAGGAGCGGGATATCAGGTGCTTTTGGAGAGTGGAATGTGAAAAGGTTGTGTGAATATATCAGTACCAGTGGGAATCTGGATTTGTGACAATGGCAGATGGTGACGAGGCTTTCAGTGTAGTTAGTGAGAAATAATGGTGGAGGATGCCTACTAATCCATGCTTGGTACATTTCGGCCATCTGTCCTTTCAACCTTAGGACCTCTTCTTTCAACTCAGATTCTGATTCAACAATCCCCTTAGGCGGATCGACAACACTTGTGTCCAAGTCTTTTCTAGCCATGGCTTTCTTGCTTTTTGACCTTTTGTTGTATGGATTAATCACCAAAGTGCCACAAACTAATCACCCTCTGTTATGATAACAATGAAAGTAACAAAGAGGAGCAAAACAAAGTCAACATGTTAGCGTTAGGACATTTATCAGATAGAAATATCACATTTCGTGCAATGCCCCTAGCAATAATTAATAGTTCTAGAATGACTTTGAGGGTCATAAGGTCATTTGGAATCATCCCAATTTTGTTCATTTCAATCTTATCTTTGCTTTCTTTTCTAGCACTTCTTGGCTTGCTCATTTTTCTTTCTGATAAACACTCTATTCTTTCCTCTCACTTCCCACATCACACAATTTCAATCTCTTTTTTTTATTTATTTTAGTTTCTAAAAAATAATTCGATTGAACCCTATGTAGGTTGCCTATGTATCATGTCCCTCATGAATCAGATCAAGCGTAGTTCTAAAAAAATAATGGACAAAATAAACTGAGAAACAAAAATCTTTTTGGATTTTCATTTGTAACTTTTTTTTTTGGTTTTCAAATACATCATAGGAAGTATGATAATGAGAGACTCGATAAACTCAACTATACTACGACAAACTCTGACACCAACTAAAAGACTCAATTTTACTGGACAAAATTAGAAAATAAAACATTAACAAGAGAATAAAAAAAACATGAAAAGTCCCCTCAGGCAGTTCCTATTTGCAATGGTCTTGAGTGGAATGGTCTTGGGGTATCTGTCATGCACGAGCTATGGTAAGTGAATCCATACCTTAATAAGAAAAATAAGACCAAACAGATTAAATGACTCAAGACACTATGTGAGGTCATAACACATCCTATTGGACACATGCAAGTCATAAATGAGGTTATTTTTGCAAAAAGGCTTATGTAGCCAAAAGTGAATGAAAGTGCAAAACTCAATAAGTAAACACCTCAGAAAGACATATACAGCCCTAAACATCAAGGAATCATAAATTTTAAAGTTACTTTGCAAAAATGATCCCATTTTGCATAAATGGCCTATGTGGCAAAAAAGGGGCTAAGCATACAAATTCAACAGGAATGGACCTTAAACAAAGAGGACACCTTATTGTGGACTTAGGACCTAAGATATGGGTCACTGAACCACTTCTACAAAAATGACCGATGTGGCCGAACGTGGCTAGACACTCAATATTTGGCTAAGACCCGGGGAAGCCAAGAACCTAAGTCTTACTATGAAGACCGGACCCTATGTGGGCTACATACATATCCCGCCCATAGAGACGAAAATCAGGTATACGTAGTTCGGGAAGATTGGACATGGGAGAAAGCTTTCTTTTTTAATTAAAAAAATGTAACTCATTTGGAAAAACTATATTTTTTGTCTTTTTGAAAAATGATGGAAAATGTAAAATCTTTTTTGGATTTTTTTTCTCTTTTTTTTTATTTTTGAAAAATAATGGAAAAGTGCAAAATCTTTTGGATTTTTCATTTTTGTTTTTTTTTTCTTTTTGAAAAAGTGGTGAAATAAAAATATAACTAGGCCCTACTTGCTTCATTTATGTACCCTCAACCATCATTGATCTGCCAAATGACCCTTTTAGCCTTAAAGAATGTAACATGTCACACATAGGGATGATTAAATATCTTTTTGTGCCATGGGGCCATTTTGACATAATTTAGGTAGGCCTCCTATAAAGGACACGGTGCCTAGGACCGAGCCCTGCTAAGAGTGAATGACATGATGCAAATAAGAACGACCTAAAGCTGACCTAAGTTTGAGGGTTCAATAGATAAGGCAATTCGTGGCGGCACGTGATCGACGACGGCTGCTCTAGCCATCCGTCCACTCCACGCTCCCACGCCACTCCCTAAAGACATGAGTGACTCACAATATGGCCGTGTCGCTCAAACGTACTCCAGAAGACTTGTTGCAGAAAGAAGACTCATGGTTATGAAAATGATGACAATTATAAAGAAGTAACACATAAGGAAAAGCGATAAGCAAATAACCAACAAAACATGTAAATAAGACAAACAACCAAATAAACAAAGCAAATCAAGAAAACACAACCGAATATCCTAAAAGCCAACAAGATCAAATATCATCTCGAACCTACAAAATGCCTAGTAGAATCGTCAGAGCTGTCACAACCCTTTTTTTTACATCTCACTAACCCTCTTAAATAAATCAAAAGATTTGTAAAGCTCAAAAGGGATTTTTAATTAAAAATGACAAAGAATATTATGTTTCAAAATATTTTAGAGTCACCACCTGACATTGGTTTCGGTGTGCCAGGTCACCATTTAAAAAAAATTCCTTTTAAAACACTTGGGACTATAAAACTAATTATGCACTAGAGTTCGGGCAAGGGGGTTCATTTGACTAAGGGAGAAGGTGTTAGGCACTCCCGAAATCTCGTAAAAATTACAGTTGTGTACATGATCAAGTCGGCTTTAAAGGATATTCTAATTGAGGCAAAAACACACAAAACGAAATAAACATACAAGAGGCTCGAGGTCGTCCCCACCTAATAAAAGAAAAATAAAAATAAAAAATAAAAAAACTACAAGTTCTACTTTCAGCCTCGAAATACAAATGCTACGGGGCATTCCCTGAAATAAAATATGCACAAATCCTTCGAGACATTCCAAGATAAATTTAACTAAGGGAACGACCTCCCACCTCAAATCTAACAAAAATCCTAAGGCTTGCCTAACTGCAATGACCCGATCGGTCATTTTGAGGCCTAGCACGTCGTTCAGCAGTCTGAGGCCATGAGTAGCATCATTTTAGGTATTGTGACTTGTTCTCATGGTCGGAATTTAAATTCAGGAAGATCGGAGTTAAATTTAAATAAAAATTCTCATTTGAGAAGCTTAAAGTTGAAATAATGAACTAGGATTGGATTTTTGAGTAAACGACCTTAGAATCGGGATCTGAAGGTTCTAGCAGGTTTGTATGATGATTTTGGACTTGGGCGTATGCCCGATTCAAGTTTTGGATTACCCAGGAGCGTTTTGGCGTCTATTGTGGAAGTTAGCATTTTGGAAGAAATTTCTTAAGTTTGGCTTGAAGTGCACTTTAGCGTTATCGATGTTTGATTGGGATTCCGAGACTGGGAGTAGCTCCGTATGGTGATTCTGGAGTTGGGAGCGCGATCGGAAGTTAATTCGGAGGTCCGTAGGTCATTTTGAAGCCATTTGGCTAAAGATAGAAATTTGAAGGTTTTTAAGAAGTTTGATCGGAGGTGGACTTTTTGATATCGGGGTCGGAATCCGACTCCAGAAGTTGGAGTAGTTCCGTAATGTCAAATATGACTTGTGTGCAAAATTTGAGGTCAATTGGACATACTTTGATAGGTTTAAACACCAGAAGTAGAAGTTGGAAAGTTCAAAGTTCATAAAGCTTGGATTGGGGGTCGATTGATGATTTTAGCGTTGTTTGATGTGATTTGAGGCCTTGAGCAGGTCTGTAATGTGTTTTGGGATTGGTTGGGTTCCCGGGGGCCTCATGTGGATTCCGGGTGGTTAATGGATCGAAAATGGGAATTTAAGAAGAACTGAAGCAGCTAGTATCTGGTATTTCCGCTTCTATGGAAATGGGACCACAGAAGCGGCCCAGCAGAAGTGAGGAGGAAGCCGCAGAAGCAGTCGAGCATGAGGGCAGCCAGAACCGTAGAAACGGCCCTTGATCCGCTGATGCGGAATCGCAGAAGCGGTTGGCTGACCGCAGAAGTGAAATCTGGGCTGCAGCCCTGGTTCGCATAAGCAGAGTTGTGTCCGCAAAAGCGGGACTGCGGAAACGGAAAAAGTTCCGCAGGTGCGAAAAAGGCTGGAGGCAGAGAGTTGTTTTAAAAATCGAATTTTGGTCATTTCTCTCATATTTTGATGGCTTGGGCGATTTTTGGGGAGCTCCAAGAGATGGTTTTCATCATCAATGATAAGGTATGTTATCCCCACCTATTATGAGTTAAATACATTGATTATGTTTGAATTTTTAGCATGTAAATGGGTAGAAAATTGAGGGTTAGAGAAAGACCTAGAAAATTTGTGTTCTTGGATTTTGACCACGATTTTGAGTATGAAATTAAGTGAAAGTTGTATATTTGAGTTCCTAAGGTCATGGGCAAAGTTTATCTTCAAAATATTTCGGATTCCGGGCACGTGGGCCCGAGGGCATTTTTGTCAACTTTTCATTCGGGGTTAAGAATTGTTATAAATTGGGTTGTAAAGTATAATTGAGCATATATTAAGGATTTATATGATCATTGGCTAGTTTTGGAGAATTATGTGTTGGTGAAAGCCTTTGGAAGAATGTAGAATGCCGGTTGTGGATCTTCGGAGCGAGGTGAATCTCCTTTCTAATCTTGTGAGGGGGAATTTACCCCATAGGTGAGTTAAATTGGTATGTGCTCCTATTTTTGGGGGGCTACGTATGCACGAGGTGACGAGAGTCCATGCGTAGCTACTATTATGCTATTGTCCGAGTAGTCTAGGACCCAAAAGCATGTTATTCCAATGATTAATTGTGAACCATTGATGGCTTGAATTGCTTAGATCACATTAAATTAATAAATGGATTTCTAAAAAGATTTAAGCTTCGTTTTCTCAAATTATT
>MU765602.1:113550-140173 GCA_026770625.1 Nicotiana glauca | reverse complement strand
GTGTTTACTTGTTTCCTCTATCTGGATTAAAATCATGTTTATAAAATAAATCCACTATTTAATATGTATATTAAGGATAAATAATCATTGGACTATTAGAGAGTGTCAAGTTGACCATCTTGTCTCTACCCCTTTGGGATTAGGCGGGACACTCACTGAGTACACGTTGATTATGTACTCATACTACACTTCTGTGCATTTTTTTTTGCATAGGTATATATACCTCTAGCAGCCTACTGAGCGTAGCAGCACGAACATTTTTATGGGACTAGGTGAGCTACATCATTCGAGGCGACCGCAACTAGTGTAGTTCCTTTCAGCCTTTGTATTTCAGTTCCTGTCCACCATATTTCGGATTGAGGTTGTATTTTATTTTCCTTATCAGTAGTTGCTCATGTACTTGTGACACCGGGTTCTGGGGATGTATTTGGATTATTTGGAAATCTTAAAATTTGTTTAAATATTTTATTTATTTATTCGGAAGAATATACTGAGTCTTGTTTAAATCGTATAAAAGAAATATTTTCAAAATTGTTATAACGAGAATTTAATTAAGTATTTGAGTTGGCTGGCCTGGCGGCGGTGTCCGGCGCCACCACGACCCTTAGTGGATTTTGGGTCGTGACAACATGGTATCAAATCACTAGGTTCCCATCAGTCTCACGAGTCATGAGCAAGTCTAGTAGAGTCTCGCGGATCGGTATGGAGACGTCTGTACTTATCCTTGGGAGGCTACAGGGTTGTTAGGAGTATTTCCCTTCTTGATTTTCTTATCGTGCGGTTCGATTCCTTTGAGGCTTATGCCTTTGATTTCTTCCTATTCAATCTTACGCGAGCGCTTGTTATAAATCGAAAATTGAAGGATTGTAATGGAACTACAAATGTGGTGCGAGATGATTCTCCCGGTATAGTTGATTGGACTATTGTACTCGCATTATGATTTGTGGCACACCCGGTATAGCCAATATGACTGTCTTGGCATGAAAATCCAGAATAGCATGACACGGAGATAACCAGTCCATGCCCAAAATGACATCGAAATCCACCATACACAGTAATAACATATCTACATGGGTCTCCAAACCCCCAATAGTCACTACACACGACCGATACACACGATCTATTACAACAGTATCGCCCACTAGGTAGATACATTAACATGAGAAACTAGAGACTTATGGGGCGTACCCAAATAACGAGCAACATATGAATACACATAAGAAAAAGTGGAACCGGGATCAAATAATACAGAGTCATCTTTGTGGCAGACTAAAATAATATCTGTAATGACAACATCAGAAGCAATAACATCGGGTCTAGATGGAAATACATAGAAACGGGCCTGATAGCCACCTGATCAGCTTCCCCCTCTAGGGCGACCCCTACTTGATTGACCTCTACCCCTAGATGGCTGGGCAAGTGGTGATGAAGCAACTGGCGTTGAAGCCGATGACTGACCTCTTTGCTGAGATGAATTCGCGAGATGACGAGGGCACTGCCTCTATATATGACCCATCTTTTCGCACTCATAACAAATCCCGGGTGCTGGAGAAGGGGACTGAAGGGAACCCCTTGTATCGAAGTGACTAGCAGATGCACCTGGCGTAGAGGAGCCCTGAACTGATAGAGCACGGGATGAACTCTGAGTTGGAAGGGCACTAAGTGATGACTGGACCTGCTGAGAACTGTGATAACCATGACCCGATAATGCCCCATGATAACCTGGGTGATCTGGCTGAGCCTGCCTGAATGGACGGCCTCTGCCGTGCTAAAACTGACTTCTCAATGGAGCACCACTATAACTACCAGATCCTCGAGGCCTCTTGGCCTCCCTCTCCTCTCGCTCCTGGCGACGAACAAACTCAATGTCACGGGCAATATCCATAACCTCCTCGAACGTAGCATCAGTCACCCTCTCCCTGGTCAAAAGAATGCGAAGCTAATAAGTGAGGCCATCAACAAACCTCCTAATCCTCTCTTTATCTGTCGGGACCAACCAAATCGCATGATGAGATAACTTAGAAAACCTCATCTCATACTGCATCACATTCATCTCTCCCTAATGCAGTCACTCAAACTCCCTACGCAGTTGCTCCCTGCGAGAATATGGCACATACTTCTTCAGAAAGAGAACGGAGAACTGCTTCCAGGTAAGAGGTGCTGCACCAACAGGCCTACGCCTCTCAAATGCCTCCCACCAAGTGAAGGCAGCTCCAGAAAACTGATAAGTAGTGAAAGCGACCCCGCTGGTCTCCAGAATACTTTATATACGAAGCATCCTCTAACACTTATCTAAAAAACCTTGGGCATCCTCGCCCTTTGCACCACTGAAGGTCGGAGATTGAAATCTACCAAACCTCTCTAACCTGCACTACTCGTCCTATGGCATAGAAGGAACTACATAATCCTGAGCAGCTACAACTGATTGGGCTGGATGTACCTCCGATGTCTGCACTCTCTGAACTACCGAATCGGGTGTGCGAGAGGCGGGAGTCTGAGTTCCTCCCCCTGCCTGAGAAATGGCTGCGGTAGTAGAAACTGCGATTGCCTGAGCAAGACTCGTACATACGGTCAATATCTAGGCCAAAGTCTCCTGGAGACCTGGAATCACAATGGGCATAGCTGGTGCCTGAGCGTGTGTTGCTGGAGCATCCACAGCTGGGACCTGATCCTGAACTGGGGCAACTGGTGGATCTGCAGGTGCTGCCCCAGTTGTTGTGTGGGCTGCACCTCTGCCCCTACCATAGCCTCGACCGCATCCTCAGCCTCTAGTGGCTCCAGCTGGTGGTATTGGTGGTCGTCCATCCTGACCGGTAGCGCGTGTCCTCACCATCTGTGAGAGAACAAAATAACAGAAGATTAGTTCTCGGATCAACAAATTCGCACGATAAAAATTTGAAGAATATGGAATTTTTCCTAAAGTTTCTACATCCTCTCGAGGATAAATACAGACGTCTCCGTACCGATTCGCAAGACTCTACTAAACCTGCTCATGACTCGTGAGACTATGTAACCTAGGCTCTGATACAACCTTGTCACGATCCTAAACCCAACTCGGTCGTGATGGCGCCTCTCGTGAAGACAAGGTCAGCCGACTCACTTCCAATTCACTTTAAGCACTTAAAATAATAACTACTAAGTCTTTAATCACAAATAATATCCCAAAATAAGCATTTAACAGTATAATTTACATAAATAAAAGCCAACACAGCCCGACATCGGGGTGTCACTAGTCATGAGCATCTAAAATAATACTACTAGTCTGAAAGTCTACTTCACTACTAAATAACTGAATAAAAAAAGAAATAAGATAGAGAGAGGTTGCACTGGGTTGCGAATCGCCAAGCAGTTACCTAGTAAACCTCCATAGATCTGCTGGAACTGTCAAGCCTTATTAGTAGTAGGACCTGTAGCGCCCGAATCTGCACATAGAGGTGCAGGGAGTAAAGTGAGTACTTCCAACTCAGTGAGTAATAATAATAAATGAAGACTGAACGATATAAAATTACATTAAACACAACATTTAGCTATCAGAGGCATAACAAAATCAGTAACACAATTTAACAATTAAATCTCATAAAAAAACCTTTTAAGTAGTCAACAATAGATAGGAAAAACAACTAGGAATGGTGAACACATAAGAACTTCCCCTCGGGCACAATAACATCATATCAGCTCCTTGGGCAATATCACAGAACAATACCAGCCTCTCGGGCTATATCTCATGTCACAATGGGTACCCGCACTTACTGGGGGTGTGCAGACTCCTGGAGGGGCCCCTTACGGCTCAAGCGCAATATCAAGCCATCTCGTGGCATCATAAACATACTCTCGGCCTCATATCAATATCAAGCCATCTCGTGGCGTACAATTTTAGGCCCTCAGCCTCATTATCATAATTAGTGTATCACTGTTGTGGCATGCAGCCCAACCCAAAATTACCCTCACAATATTTTTAAAACATCATTTAAGGTTTCTAAGACAGATTAATATAGATGAGTTTTGAAAACATTAAAAGATCTGCCATGACTAAGAACAAGTATGAAATCAAACAGTGAGAAAAATATTATTAAAGATCTCCTAAGGGTTCAAATAGTTGATACGAAGCCCAAATATGACATTTAGCCCAAAGTATAATAATATCAAATAATTAGCTACCAAATATACAGAAAAATAGCCATTCGGGATGGGCTAAGTCATAATTCCCCAACTGTGCACGACCCCACGCTCGTCATCTAGCTTGTGTGTCACCTCAATACAGTCGAATGTATAATTTGGAATTTCATACCCTCAGAACAGCATTTAAAATTATTACTCACCTCGAACTAGCCTGAAAAGCTACTCTGCAACACTTTTACCTCTCGAACCAACTTCCGAGTGCTCCAAATCTACCAAATTCATATTTTTATCATCAAATTATGCTAAACGAATGAATTCCAATTGAAAAATATCGATTTTAAGCACAAAACCTGAAATCAGTCAAAACCCGACCCCCGGGCCTGCGTCCCAGAACTGGAAAAACTTTTTGTCAAAATGTTCTTCATCATCTCACAAGTCCGTACACATAAAGAACTAAAAAACTGGAGTTCGTTTGACCCCTCAAATCATCCCTAGAAGGTCTCATAATCTCAAGCCATAACTCCATTTTTTCTACTAATTTTCATAAATTAAACACTGATATTTTGTTCCTTAATCACAAATAATTGAGTTTTAGGCCAAAATCCTTACCTCATTGAAGAACAATAATTTTCTCTCTTCAAAATCGCTTTAAAGCTCTTTTCTCGTTCAAAAATGGTGTAAAAGGGTTTAATGGTCGCGGAGGGTCAATTTAAATACTTCTCACGCGAGTACTGTTCACCCGAGTTACTGTTCACCCGAGTTACTGTTCATGTTGCTGTGAAAACACGCCGCAGCTTTTCTTCTCGTTTAAATTGATCTGTTAGCCTTTTGAGATCCACCCGAGGCCCTCAGAAATCTATAAATATACCAACACATCCCATAACATCATTCGAACTTAGTCGAGGCTTTGAAACAACAAAAACAACATCAAAATACCAAAATCTTATCAAATTCAAGCCTATGAACTTTGAAATTCCTAAATTCCACCAACGACGCCGAAACTATCCAAAACAACTCCGATTGATCTGAAATTTTGCATATATATCCAAAATGACATCACGAACCTATTCCAATTGTCAGAATTTCATTCCGACACCGATAGCCTATTTTTCACTGTCGACCGTAAATCGCCAAAAACCAACTTTCATCAATTCAAGCCTAATTCTACATCGGACATCACAAAAATATTCCGGACACACTCCTAAGTCCCAAATAACCTAACGAAGCTATCCGAGCCATAAAATTCGTATTCCGAGGTCATTTACCAATACGTCAACTCTTGGTTGATTTTTCTTACTCTAAAGCTACTTTTAGAGACTAAGTGTCCCAAGCCTTACCAAAACCATTCCGGATTCAATCGGACCGATCGATACCACATAACACGGTTAAAAAAAGCATAAAGAAGCAGAAATGAAAAAAAAAACGGAGTGGTAACTCATGAGACAACTGGTCGGGTCGTCACAACATCCAATCCAAATAAATCACAAAATCTTAAAAGCCAAAATTGTGTGTATATGTATGCTCGAGAATCATATGTATTTTTTAGTCTTCGAATATACCAATTAGGGAAAGGGAAAAAAAAAAGAAAATGATTTAATTGAATCCCTAATTGAAGGCCATATATATAATTTGTAAGAAAAATTTAGATACTTATTGAAAACTACAAAACCCAAAGAAAATAGGTAAATAAGTTTATATTATAGTTTTCTTTCTTTTAGGTGCACAAAAGATCAAACAAGCATGTCAAAAATAGCACTATTCTGTTCAGATATTTTAAATAATATAACCAAAATGTTTTATTCGAGAAAAATTACAATGTGCGTCACTTAGTTTTTGATAAGTTCAATTTGATTCTCGTAAAACGTGAATAAGCTCAGTTACCCTTCAATTATTAAGTTGTGCATCATTGACCTCTGCACTAAAAGAATTTGCAAATTTAATTGATCTTTAACTGGTAATTTATGTGACAACCGTCTTTTATGTTAAGAGAAATTTATTTTGGAACTTTTACTCATTATAAGATTAATAATTTTGTAAAATTAGTTAAAAAGGTGTACAATTATATTAATTGAAGGTTAAGTGGGTGGAATTTCATTATAAATTTTATGGTTAAGAAGCAACACCATAAACTGTAATGTCTGGCGTTAAAATTCAATCGCCTCTTGCTAGTTGTTATCTTATATATATATCGAGTTCTCCATTCATTTATTCATAATGTAAGAATAATAATAATAATAACAATAACAATAATAATAATAATAATAATAATAATAATAATTTATTAAATTATTAAGGAGATATTAATAACTTTTAGATTACGCCGGAAGTTTTCATCGGTAAAATGCAAAAAAAAAAAGAGTTAAAAAAGAAGAAAATTATCAATATGGTATTTTGTACTGGATATTAATTTACACTAAACCATATTAATTTATTATGGTTAAATCAAATAAATTTATTTAAAAACACATATCATATATATATATATATATTGGTTTGATGTATTCTATGTAGATAGATTTTTACCCTATGGGCACTATAATAAATATGTCGGATATGTATTAAAAAAAATTGTATGAGAAATTGTACAAGTACGTACCTATGTACTGCTTTGCTCATACATTGTACTCATAATGAGTTACATTAGTGTCCAAATTATAACTAAATGTTCCTTTATTAGAATAACAATATTATGATGATTGTGCCCATTTGGGATTTCCAAGTCTCAAAAACCATAATCATTCATTTTGTTTCAGTGAGTGATTGCATCCACCAAAAGTTTTCATGACAAATATATGAAGTTAAATTGCTAGGAATAAATTTTTTAGTCATTATTTATTCCCAGAATGTTTTTTTAATCATGTAGACATATTTTTAAAATCACTTTTTAAAATAAATTGGATGTGAAAGTAAGCTTATATTAAAAAAAATAGATGAACAAATTAAAAAGAAATTATTCATAATGCAGTATTGGTTAAAAAGGAGAATCTTACTAATAAGAATTATTTATTAAAAATAAAAAGCTAGAGGAAGGAAGGAGGGAAATCTTTCTAAAAAGTTAGGCCAAATTAATTAAAACACTGCAAGAAAATCATATAATTGTGGGTTCAAGAGGGGACATGCATATCCCCTTGAGACTCACATGCCTTGATTTGTTTAAGAAAAGGGTAATCATGATTTGCTCTGCAATTAGAATCTAATCTCTTACATGCATTTTAAACACTAATTAGAATAAGCATGTTTAAAGAGTTCCAAGATGTCGGAATCAAGTTTAGTCTATGAAGCTGCCATGGGACATTTATTAATTTCAAACTATTTTATTATTAGTCCTTTTGGACTTTCTAAAAGCATGTCATCCAGTTGATTGATCAGATAGTTACTTAACTAATAAAAATTATTTAAGAAGTTTATTTTTTATGCGTTTTAACAGAAAAATCACTCTTACAAACAAATGAAATTTTCTATTACTTTATCTGACTTGTCAATTTCGTTTTAAGCCTAAATCACAAAAAGACATAATTTAAAAAAAAAAAAAAAAAAAAAAACCATTGTTACTCAACTCTCATGTTATCCTCTCCCAACCAAAAAAACCCTACTAATTTTGATTAGCTAAGAGGTTGAAATTTTTTCTTGAGTTTGGATAAAATGCAAATTCCTAATAACACAGAATAAGGAAGCTATATTGCTAATTTGGTCCTCTAACTACTGAGTTTTCATAATGTAGCCCTTAAACTTTTTGTATTGAGCTCATTGGTCCCCAGATTATTTCATTTATCATTAAATTTATCTGTGACACTTTAGAAATTTAAAAATGAAAATAAAGTGTTATTGAAAAAGACTTTGAAAATTAGACAGATAAAAAAAGAGTAGAGAATACAACCCTTTTTATTCCTTGTTTACTGCAAAATTTACTAAACTTTTATCCTTCTGGTATCCAAATTAACGTTTAATGTTGAATTAATATGTCCACTTTGATCCTTCTACTAACTCATTACTAGCTTAGTGAATATTTAACTGTTGACATGAAATATATCAAGCAAGGCTAGTTAAGCACTTTGTCCCCATATTTTGAGGATAATCTAATTTGTTATTTTTGTAACCATGTAATATATTAAAAATAGAGCCTTAAATATATTCAAATAACTCAACTAATGGCCACCCTTGTTTTTAAATAGAAAATCCATTGTATCTAACAAAACAAATAATAAAAATAAAAAGAAGAACGTTTAAAAAATCCATATAGCCAACCTAACTGGTTAATTGAGATCGAGAAATATTTGATTGGTTGATTGACGCTTTTAGCAAAATAATTCATTCAAAATTTCACAACATAATTTCTGAATATAGTAAATTAAGATGAACAAAATACTTCGGCCTATGTTTTTATTTAATGTGGTGGTGCAATTGACTGAATATGAAGTTTAAAAAACAGAAATACGTTTTAAACTTGTGATTTTAAACATATCATAAAATTTATATGACTATAAAATCATATCATAAGGTTAAAATAAAATATTTAGTTTAAATTAAATATAAAAAAGTATTACTCATGTACGAAAAGTATGACACATAAAATGAAATAAAGAACATATATGTTTGCAATGTTTAAAAGACGTTAACAACAATAATAACAATAACATATTTAATGTAATCCAACAAATAAGTCTCATGAGTGAGTATGCGGCCTCCTTCTTCCTACATATAAGTAGGCAGAGAAGCTTTTTTCGATAATAATATTTAAAAGAGTAAATTAGAAAGGAAAGAAAGAAGTAAATAGGTTAGGAGCAAAGGAGACATAATGGCCTCCATGTTTTAGAAATCCATGCCTTCGCACTCCTGACATTATCAGTAGTTTCAAAAAGGGACCAAATGCTCTTTTGAATCTCTCTTTGAAACTCCAAACTATTCAAATCTTAATTTCTCCTTTTTCCCTTTTGGAAACCTCAACCTTCATAACCTACTTTTTCTTCCCATTGGGCCAAACTACCGATTTAGTTTAGAAAATTAGCATGTACCTTAATACAGCAATGACGACATGTTTATGTCAGCAACAGTGCATCATGTTTCTTTTTACGTGAAAAGGTTCAAAACTGCCCTCGCAGTCTTCGAAATGGCTTATCTGTACCGTCCGTTTGAAAATGAGGTCACGTATAACCTTGCCGTTAAACAAGTGGTCCATTGATACCCTTTTCGACTAACGATTCTGTTTTGGGCCCTTTGTTTTTCCTCAAAAATTCACATCACAACACGTGTCCTCCAAAACCACTCTCGATTTTTTTTACATGCCCCCTCACTTGCTTTATCCACCTTTCCCACTCCCTTTACCCCATCCGCATCAGACCCCTAAAATTACTTCACCACAAAAATTATTATTCATTAGTAATACGTAGATGATAATTGCGTTGTTAAAATTTATTACCATGTCTAAATTCTTTAGTAATCGAAGAATATAGAAAGTAAAAAAGTAATACATAGAATTTAACCCAATAAAAGAATATTTGATCGACATTGTCACGATCCGGGTTTTCCACCCTCGAAAGTCGTGATGGCGCCTACTAATGAAAGCTAGGCAAGCCAACTGTTTGAACAAATTACCCTTTTCCCATTTAAGTCCTTTAACAATTATGAAATAATCTTATAGACTGCGGAATTTAAACAAGCGAAAGAAACAATAAAACTATTTAAATATATCCAATACAACTTCTTAAACAAAGACTACCCAGAATTGGTGTCACAGCTTCACAGACGGTTTAGGAATACTATAAAGCAAAGTCGGAAAGATAAACAATACATTGTTTCTGAAATACGTAAATGAAATAGGATGAAGGGATAGAGGAAGACGCCAGGGTCTATGGACACCTGCAGGACTACCTTGGATCTCCGTATGGACTGAAGGCAACTACCCAAGCTAAGGTCCAAAAGTTGCTGCTCCTGGATCTGCACACAGTGCAAAGTGTAGTATCAGCACAACCGACCCCATGTGCTGGTAAGTGCCTAGCCTAACGTCGACGAAGTAGTGACGAGGCTAGGACCAGATTACCAAATAAACCTGCGAAGTTAAATCATATACAACGAAAAAGAAGAACCGCAATGTACAGTTAAGTATAAAAGGGAGAAACATGTTGCGGGGAAAATATCAATTAAGAATAGAAAGACAACGAGTAAATACAAGACACACCGTATCTCAATTATCAGCAAGAATCAAGAATCAAACAAGTGCACGACATCACCTTTTGTACTTTTACTTTCGTCCTCACCAGAAGAGTCAATATAAACTGCACGGCATCACCCTTCGTGCTTTTACTCTCGTCCTCACCATAAAATCAATATAATCGGCACGAAATTGTACATCGTGCGGCACGACACACCCTTCATGCTTTACACTTTTCCTCACAAAATCATACATGGCATCACCCTTCGTGCTTTAACACTCTCTCACCAAAAATAATACACAGCATCACCCTTCGTGCTTTAACATTCTTCATCGCCCAGACAACAATCACAAACAATAAGGCAAGGAAATAAGTAGGATTTCAATAAAATCCTGGGCAAGGGAACAATAGTTCAACCACCAAATCCCGACAAGGGAACAATATCAAAAACATCAACATCCCGGCAAGGGAGACAATATAATAATACTCTTCTCTTTTTCACTTTTACTTCACAACTTGAGCCAATGCTCTATAAAGTTCAAATGCCAATTATACTTCCACAATTCATTAAAGAATTTGAGCCAACACTCTTCGATACTCAAATATCACTATTTCCTCCACAACGTTACACAACAATAGAAATTATCACAAAAGGCATGAACAATACAAACGAAGTCATAATAATCAAAATACAAGACTCACGGCCATGCTTGACATCAACACATAGATACTCGTCACCATGCCTATACGTCGTACTCAACAAATATCACATAGCAAATAGGACTCGACTCCTAATCCCTCAAGCTTAGGTTAGACCAAACACTTATCTCGATGCCACGAACACAATTCACCTCTCAACTATTGCTTTATCTCTTGATTCCACCACCAATTCGCTCGCATCTAGCCACAAGTTACTTAATTACATCAATAAATGCTAAATGAATCAATTCTAATGCATGAAAATAAGTCTTTTACAGTTTTTCCCAAAAAGTCAAAAATTGCCCCCGGGCCTACATGGTCAATACCCGAGGTTCGAACCAAAACCCGATTACCCATTCCACCACGAACCCAGATATATAATTTATTTTGAAATTGGACCTCAAATCGAGGTTCAAATCCCCAAATTTTAAAAAACCTAGGTTCTACCCAAACACCCAATTTTTTCCAAGAAAATCTTTGATTTTGAGTTGAAAACATGTGAAAAGATATTAAAGATTGAAGAAAACGAGTTAGAAATAACTTACAATCGATTAGGAAGAGAAGTTGTCTTGGAAAAATCACCCAAGAGTGTTTTGATTTTGAAAGAGTGTGAAAAATGGTTGAAATGCGTCTAAGTTATGAATTTTTCAGGCTGCAGGTATCGCAATTGCAACTAGAGTTTGCAATTGCGAACCCAGAAGTCTGTTATTCTCGCATTTGTGACAAAAGTTCGCATTTGCAACAAACTCGTCGCATTTGCGATCAGGGAATCATCGCATTTGCGAAAGGACTTTCCAATTTGCAAAGTCACTTTTGCGATAAAGTCGTCGCATTTGCGACCCAAGGCAGCACAGGTCGTCTTCGCATTTGTGATGGAATTTCGCATTTGCGGGCTCGCATTTGTGAGCCACGCTTCGCATTTGCGAATCCTACAGACCTGATCATACCAGCTGAAAAATGTGCAATTTTCTAAGTTAAAATTCCACTCCGTGGCCTATCCAAAGTCACCTGAGCCCTCGGGGCTCCAAACCAAACATGCACACCAATCTAAAAACATCATACGGATTTGCTCATGCATTCAAATCACTAAAATAACTTCAACAACTATGAATTTAGCATCAAAATCATGAAATCTCTTAAGAACATCAAATTTTCTATTTTTTTCCAAATAAGATCCGATTCACGTCATTTCAAGTCCGTTTCTTACCAAACTTCACAGAGTCAACTTAAATCACATATAAGATCTGTCCCGGGCTCCGAAACTAGAATACGGGCCCGATACCATAAAATTTCAAACACATTTCATTTCCAAAAACTTATAAATATTCTAGAAAATAATTTTCTTTAAAAATTTATTTCTCGGACTTGGCACCTCGGAATTCAATTTCGGGCATACGCCCAAGTCTGATATTTTCCTACGAAACCTCTGGGACCATCAAATCACGGGTCCAGGTCCGTTAACCTAAAATGTTAAATGTTGACCGAAGTCAACTTAAATTAATTTTAAAGGAGAAAATTCATGATAACCCACAGATTTTCACATAATGACTTTTCGGTTACGCGCCCGGACTATGCACGCAAATTGAGATGAGACAGAAAGAAGTTTTTAAGGCCTCGAAACACAGAATTTATTTCTAAAATAAGGGATGACCATGATTGCGTTGTTCTCAATCTTACGTTCTTCGAGATGGCGATGAATGGTGTGATAGTACGCACTGATTATAAAATCTAAACCCAACACCACCAACGGTCACCCTTTCTGCCCAAAAACCCCCCATTTACGTCCATTATGCCTAGTTGAATTATATTACACAATTTCACTTGAAAATATGTAGGTCTCGTTAATTATCAAGATAACGTAACTCTGCTTTGACAAAAATGAAAGACTAATGAATGGTAATTTTTGTGGTGAAGTATTGTTGGGGGTCCACTATTAGAAATCGGCCAAAAATCGATCAAAGTTGGTCAGTTATGGTGAATTACCCGACCAAAACGTAACTATTTACGTGTGGATAGTATTTTGACGATCGGTTAAGAATACAGACCAAAGTTGGTCGGAAATTACCGACCAACGTTGGTCGATCAATTAAATTCAGAAAAAAAATATTGCAAATAAAAAACCCGACCAAAGTTGGTTGGTATTTTAATTATGTAATCAAAAGATTCACCATCTGGGAATCGAATCGGGGTGTGTACTGTGGCAGGATACTATTCTACCACTAGATCATTGGTGCATTTTATTTTAAAATTGTCTATTTATTTATTTATACTCTTTAATTGTATTTTCGTACGAAAATAAACAACCAAAGTTGGTAGGTTTTGTTAAATGACCGGCCTAAGAATACCGACGAAAGTTAGTCGGTTTCTTGAAAAATAAATTTTGCGGGTCTCAAAAATAGTTTCCCACTTTTTTGCCAAAGAAAATCGATCAAAGTTGGTTGATTTCATAAAAAAATTAAAAAATAAAATATTTTAAAAAAACCGACCAACTTTGGTCAGTTTTTTGACCGACCAAAGATGATCAAATTTTCTTGATCGATTTTTGCCGAATTTCTAGTAGTGGCCGGATGCAGATGGGGTAAAGTGGGTGTAAAAGGTGGGTAAAATAAGTGAGGGGCATGTAAAAAAAATTGAGGGTATTTTGGAGGACACGTGTCGTGATGTGGATTTTTCGAGGAAAAACAAAAGGCCAAAACGGAGTCGTTAGTCGAGAAGGGTATAAGTGGACAACTTGTTTAACGACAATATTACATGTGACCTCAGTTTCAAATGGAGGGTACAGAGAAACCATTTCAAAGACCATGAGGGTAGTTTTGAGACTTTTTCCCCTTTTTATTACTATTTGATATTCAAAATCCACATGCCCAACTAATTCAGATTTGTCCTGCCTTCTGACCAAAAGTTTTCCCATTTCCAAAACTTATACCTAATTTTTTTAAAACTAAAATAAAGAGGTTCTATCCAGTATACCACGTGCATCATGTTCAATTATAAAACCAAAGTATAGGGTTTATCCCATTGCCTAGTAAATTTAAAATGTACCTTATATGCACTATCAGAGTGTTAGTCCAGAGAAATTTTACTCTATTTATTTACCGACAGTAACATGTTATTTATCATTTTTACCTTACCAAACAACAGTAGAATTATCTACAATTGGTTTTTTAAGTATTCAAAATATGTAAATATCTTTTGTACTGTCATCAAAAGAAGTTGACGCCCGAGGCTTCCTCTTTCCTCTTAAAATAAAACTGGTGAAATCCTGAATTAAACTTAAATTCATAAATTTATCATATAGCCGCACCCATCAATTTAAGAGGAACATTAATCACAAATCATATTATATATTTACAATAAAAATGGTAATAACAATTAAATTTGATTATAGGATTTTAAAAATACGTGATTTATTTTTATGCTAGTTTTTAGGCAGTTGATGCTATGTGAAAGACTTAGAAACGAGATAAGAGTTTTAGAACAAGGTGATAACCAAACCGAATGATTAATAATTGGGGCCTCGAGCTTGCCTATTCGAGGGCCTCAGGGTCGAGTTTGAAGCTCAGCTGGAGGTTGTCGAGGGTAATCAATGAATGACTAATAGTTATGATAAAAATCAATGACGGTTCTTTATGACCAATAATAAGCAATAAATGAAAAACAATAGATAGAAAATAATAAATATAGGCAATAAATGGAGCAATGAAATCAAGAGAATGTGTTAGAGAGCAGAGAGGATGTTCTTGTGTATTTTAGTATGGAGCAACAAATGTTTACAAAATGACAAGGATCTCCTTTCTATATGAGGGGGAATCCCAACATAGTACAAACACATTAATTACAAAGATATGGGGCTGGCACAGCCATTAAATGCCTTGATTCGCTTTTTGGGCTAGTCCACTAGACTTGACCTGCCATATATACGTGCCTTGGGAACTCCACCTTGATCTGCCGAGGCCGGTAATTCACAATGCCTTGGGGCCAGTCATTAATTATACAGTCTCAAAGTCGAACTATCTCGAAGTAGACCATTGAGAATTCTTGGAGTCGATCACTGGAAACCCTCGAGTTGCCTTGATGCTCATGAAATCGAACTGTCGATTTCTACCGTATACAGATAGTCCCCGCGTTTCCTAGAATAAAGTGATAGGAAATGATTTTGAACTCCTATTCTGAGGGCATCATCGTTATGAAGTCATCCCATCAGAGCATTAAATGCCATGCTCAAAAAACCACACAAGGGTCGCGTCAAACACGACTATCGAGAAGCCCACGAACCGCTATTGGTTTATCCTTTCTACTGCCCACACGGCTCCTATAAATGCATCAGTATTTTGATAATTCATATTTTCACAACATCTTCAAATTTTCAAGGCCATACCCATCCCCTTTCACATTCTTTCTTCTGTCGTTCTCGATCCTTTGCCTACTTTCTCAGAAAAGCTTTACCATCATCATGGCCAGAACTTCCAAAATAGTTCCTCGGAAAGATGAAGCTGCCTCTTCATCTCGAGCATCCAAAGGAAAGCCTAAAGTGATACCCATCGTTGAACAGTGTACTCTTACCGAGTTCAACACGATGAAGGATTTCACTGTCGACAAACCTTCATCTACACAGGGCCGATGCGAACACGTGTCCCGGTACATTCGCGTTGTGACCGATATAGGGAAAGTGAAGGAAGATTGCTGATGGGGGGAGGCAATGCCCGTTGAGATCCCCCGCTCCAACGAGAGCATAACGGATCACAAAGCTGGTTTCCTTTACTTATATACTTACCTGTTCACTTTGGGTCCGGTCGATTCTTCGAACACTTCTTCTTCGGAGATAGATCCGGTTATTCTTGATTTCTGCGCCAAGTACCAAGTGATGCTTTGTCAAATCTATCCATCCTTATAGAGGATAGTTTACATGCTCCTCCACTTCTCCAATGATGTCGAGGGTGCAACTTTTACCCTCGACCATTTGATAAGACTATACAACCTGATTTTATCAAGGTTTAATTAAGCTTCACCATCGGTCCAAAAAGCCATTTTTATCGAGCATTGATGAAGATAAGGATCGAGGGTGGATGAGCAGTTTCATCCGAATGAGGACCCTGGACATCATCCTGGCCGAGAGGATGCCATTCTCGGAGAAGTGGAATATACAGTGTAAGTATTTTTCTATCGAACATGCTTTGTGATCTTCTTATCTTTCTTCTGAAAAATAATCTCTCCTTGGTTTTTGCAGCTACTGCTTGGTATCCCGAAGTGGTTCAGGATCTGTAGGGATGGATTAGGTGGTTGGATACCTCGTTCCCGTATCTCGTGCGGTCTTGGCCCGACTTGGCTAAAACACGGTGGGTGGCCAAGAATTATGGTAAAGTCCTTCTTGCCACCTATATCTTAATCTTATGTTTCTCCCCTATATCCTTTATGCTGATAAATTTCGGCCACTGTGTTTGTGCAGGCCTTGTCGATGGTGTGCAGATGAGACCGCCTCCCAATGGCGAGGTGGATACTTTAGAGCCCGCTAAGGGCAAGAAAAGGAAGAATAAGGCGGCTGCTAATTCTTCTGCGGCAAAGAAACCTAAATCACACAGGCCTTGAGCTACCACCAAGACCTCGGCTTCAGCTTTCGGAGCAAGTCCCGACACTGGGGATGAAGATGATAATGAGGGTGACTATCATTTGGTACAGAGAACGAGGTCGGGCGCGGGAGTCCCGCAGGTACCCCGACCGGAGGCCGTTGAATCAGGAACGGCCAATTCGAATCGGTCCTATGTTATGGAGACCATAGAGGAAGGTGTAAATGTGGTCCCTGATCCCGTGACCATATGTGGTGTAGCCCCCGCTGGGGAGACCGTTGCTGCTGGTTCCAAAGGGTCTGGGCCTGGAGCTTTTCGGGGGCAGGAGTTTCCCCTTGGTGACATCAATGCCCTGGATGGCCATAATTTGGGCCCTCAGTTCTCGTCGGAGGAGTTAAGGGATGCTCATGACCCCGAATGCTGCCAACGCGGGGCTCAAGGGGGGAGGTGCGCTTGATAACTTCCTTGATGATATTGACGATGTCAGTGAGGACATCTATCTCAACGCTCCCAGTGCCATCAAGGCAGAGGAGAGGTTCTAGCGGCAGGTGATAGCTGTTTATGTATACTTTTTTAGTCTCAAGCATTTTTCCTTATTTTTCTGACTCTTTTGTTTTACCGTAGTCTAAGGAGATGTATGATCACGCCCTCTCTAAGCTCCGAGAGGAGCTTTTATGCCGTGAAAAGGAGCTCGAGAAGCTCACCTCAGGACTGCAGGAGTTAGAGGCTTCCTCCCCGAAAGGAGAAGGAGTCAAGCGAGCTTCAGGCGACTTTGGAGGGAGTGCTTCGAGAAAAGGCTGATCTTGCTGAGCAGGTATTTTTCCACTCGTAAATCCGTCCATCATTCTCATAATTCGATACTTACTGACTTAACTTTCCCTTCGCAGATCAGATAGAAAAATATGGAGATCCTCGAGCTAAGGAAGTGAAACGAGGTTGTGACCTCGGAATTGGCACTCTTAGTCTCTTTGGATGAAGGTCACAAGATGGTTCGGAGGGCAGTGGTGATGAAGAGTAGGCCTACATCGCCTTTGCTTTTTTTCTTTCTTTTTGTGTATGTACTCCCGGGGAAACAAGTCTTGTAAAGACTCCCCTTGTAAATATATTTTTTGGCAATGCAAGAGAATTTTTCTGCTTCAAGTCTTTCCATTATTTATACTCCATAGTTCTTGCAGAGTTAGACTTCAAATTTTGATGTTGGCTCTTTGGAGCCCGTAATAAGAGTAATCGGGGCCCTTGAGATTGGGTACTATCTCGAAATTAGGCTGATAGCTCCTTTAGGGCTGATGCTTATGATAGCAGGGACCCTCAATGTCTAAATACCTCCCAAACTTTGTGTGATAGTAGCATTCATACGACCTGATAGTGGGACCCCGGGGTGGTCCTGCCTGTACATTTCCCAAAAAAGGTGACACTTTCATGGCCAAAATTAATTGGTCTTCTAGGTAGGCGAGCAGTCGCTGCTTGCTGCTATATATTCACTTGCTTACTTCTCAAAAAGAGATTATGCTACTCTGAGTAACTATTTTTTCCATAGAACTTTTGTCCTTTGTGCTAGTTCTCCCTTCGTTTCAAATCAAAGCCTTCGCCTAAATCTTCATCCTCCTCTTCCTATATACCATAGCCATGGCTACTACATCGAAAACCGCCATCAAGGAGAGGAGAGTTCTGCCTCTGCTCCGTGTCCGATCAGTAGTACACCACCGACACCCGGTGAATGGCCTCAAGGTGCTTTGTCTTGAGGAGAGATTTTATGTTGGAGAGACCTCCCAACATTCAAGGGCATCGAAAGCATGCATCGCGGCTCATTTTTGCAATAAGGGAGGAACACCTCGAGATGATTAGGGAAGACTGTGGATGGGAAGAAGGAGAGGTACTCCAGGTACCTTCCCCGGAGGAGAGCATCATGACCCATGTCGAGGGGTTTTTGAGCGTGTATACGTATCCTTTTACACAGGTTCCCCCCGACATGATCATGCTTGAATTCTATAGGAGATATCATGTTACCTTGCCAAATGCTCACCCATCCCTTTAAAAGATAGTGCTGAAGATAAGGTACTTTGCGAATAAGGCCAGGCTCGAATTCACCCTCAACCATCTTGTTAGGTTATATCGGCCTCTACATTACCGGGGCTTGATTACTCTACAACATCAATCCACTCTATCCCCTGCCGTTAACAATGAAGAGGAGAAGGACCGAGGGTGGACGAGCCGGTTCGTTCGAGCACGGACAGTCGATATTATCCCTAGAGAGTTTTTTCCATTTCTTGAGAAATGGAATTTCACACGTAAGTGGCATACCTATATTTTTATCGCTTTGTCCATAATGGAGGCGAGCTCCATAAAGGCATCTTTCTATTTCATTCTTTACAGTGATTCCTTGGTTGTCGAATGAGGTCCCTCAGCTGGCTGAATGGTCTTGCAAGTTGGCAGCTTGTTCGACCTATGATAAATGCAAGTGGTGAGACCTGTCCAAGGGGAGATGGGAGGCAAAGCATCATGGTAGGTGTTTAGTGTCTTATGTCCTCAGAAGGGTACTTTCTTTTTAGCGCACTAATTCTGCCGCCGTAGGTGTTGGAGGTTTTCCCAAGATGAGTTTGTGGCCCCTGGAGAAGGAGACATTACCGACCTCAGGGTCAAGGGTCGATAATAAATGAAAAGAGTCTCCGAGGTGTAAGGATGCTCGCAGTGGGGTAAGTCCTTCTCTGAGGTTCAAAAGAGGCAAGTTGGCCGATCTTCCAGCTTTGGAGGCCTCTATTTTCGAAAGAATATTTCCCGTTCCCGTCAAAGGTACTTCGAGGAACAAGGGTCATGCGGAGCCTTCCTCTTTTGCTACCAAAGGCACTTCGGAGGATACTAGGCCATCGGATGTTGGCTCTACCTTTGGTGTGGCTCAGTGTATTGGCTTTATGGTAAGGTTTGGTAGTCGGTATAGGCTTATCTTGGTTTTTCTCCCTCCCTTTCTTATTGAATTTTCTTTTACAGGCCTTTGACAAGCTTAAGTCCGAGCTGCTTCACTATGAGGCCAGGCTGCAGAAAGCTTTAGATAGGGAGAAATCCCTTAGGCTCCCTTGTGCGAGAAAGGAAGGTGAGCTGGTATACCTGTGGTGTGAGACGGATCGAAGTTGGAGCTGCAAAAGCCATCTCGAAAGGCAGGTAACCTGTATATTGTGTTGATGTATGCTCTCTCTTTCATTTTCAAAGATTAATGTTTTGATATTTCAGTTGGAGAGAAAAATGGAGGAGCTGGAACGACTTTGGGGCAAAGTTGGCCGGGCCAAATGTGAGTTTAATGATTTGAAGGCTCAGGTAGATGCCCAAGTTGCGACCAAGGAGGATTCTTTGGCTAAGGCTTCTGCCCTCGAGGTGCAAATCTGGAACGCTCGTGCAAATGATTCTGTCCAAGCGAATATGATCACGAGGCTAAAGTCCGAGATTTTAGAGGCGAAGATCGAGGTTGTGAATGCCTGGGTTGAGGCTGTAATAAGCCACATTAAGGCTGACTAGAAAGTGGCGGCCTATTTGAAGGGCACTGCCGATGCTAGAGATGAGCTGAAGAAGGCTCTTGATCATGGGAGCAATAATAAAGAGTACGTGAGGTGTAAATCTCGGAGGGAAACCCTCGAGGAAATGCATGTCAGGGGCTTCGATCTCTCGGAAGATATCAAGCAAGCCAAGGCGGAAGAATACTATGCTAAATTCCTTCTGTCCGATGGCGAAGATGGAGAGGATGGGACCGTCGGGCCATAGTCTTAAGGGGGACGTATATTTCCTTTTCTGTTTCTGTATATAGCACTTTCAAAGTATGCTGTAAATAGAGCTTGTATTTTTTTCACATGTATGTATAAAGAGTAAACCTCGCGGTTTTGTATCTTCTATGGTTCTTTTTAAGTTGAGAGGAATCCTTAGATTCACGGTATGGCCCTGAGGCTCATTAGGCTGGCCTGTAGGCTCCGAATCGGGTTTTGACTCGAGCTCATTCGACCCTCAAGTTTTGAATTTCAAGCTGGACCTTAGGCTCTTACGTGTTGGGTCGGTACAACCTTTTGTGTGGTTTGGCGACAACGGATCTTACGCCTTGGGTCGATGCTACCTTTTATGTGGGCTGGCAACAATGGCTCTTACGCCTTGGGTCGATATGACCTTTTATGTATGCTTTATTTTTCCCACGTTAAGGATTTTTGAGATTGTGTTTGCTTAAATCTTCGACGATTTGATAAAAACCTCAATTATGAGTCGTTTTGTGGCGATGATCGAGCACCTCAAGAGGTTTGACTCAGTGGCTGAGTAGCTCGAAGCCTGTAATTTGGAGTTGACATGGTTGAAGCTCTTTTTCCTATGTCGAGGGTAGCCTATTTAACCGGTTCTTTTCGAATTAATCTGAAGGCCTGTGATTTTGTAGTGATGGTCGGACGTCCCCGAGTCACGTTAGTTTGGCTGGTACAACCTTGTGACCGTAGTCATTTGTGCTTGGCCGGAGCCATTTTAGTCCCGAGTGAAGTACTTTCGGCGTCTATATCGAGGGTATGCCTTTTAGGGGTCTTACAAGTTTGATATATAGCCTTAACTTTGAGATTGAGTTTATGCCTTTAGTAAGGTCTTACAAGTTCCACATGCTAGTTAGGTCTTACAGTTTTGGATACTTGGTACAAGTATGGTTCATTCCTTGCTTGAGGTCTTATATATATTGTTGCTACCTTAAATAGGTCTTACGTGACCGAGTGTGCCCGCTTGGGGTCTTATGGCCTCGGGTTTTTAATGAGTGGTGATTGGTGACAGTCCCTGAGTCATCACGGTCCCTTGGCTTGGGGGCTAGTACTTGAAAACTTGGTATTGCCTCATTGAGGGCTTATGATTTTGGAGTTTCTGACCCGGAAGCCGTGCAATTTTAGAGGTTGTGACGCCAGTCCCCGAGTGTTCGGGGCGCTTTCCGGCTTTGTATCCATTTTGTGATTTTGATGTTGCCTCATTGAGGGCTTATGAGTTTGGAGTTCTGACCGGGAGGTCATTCAAGTTTTGAATTGTTGACGCTAGTCCTTGAGTGTTAGGGGCGCTCTCGTCTTTGGAGCCATTTTTTGCAAAAATACCGAGCTTATTTGAAATGCGAAATGCTCTTGGGAAGTGTTCTTTGATTACTTGGTGCAAGTGTACATGTTTTCGCTATCAGGGGCCCGACTATTCTATACGAACATGGTTCATTCGATCGTTTGGCCCGGTACATCATTTTCCTATCAAGATGCCCCTCAGCGCATCGTGGCTTCTTGGGTAGGTGACCTTCCAGGGGATGCCTCCCAGTATTCGAGGTTGATTGCGAAGGAAGCCTTGAATGCTTGTAGAGTTTTCCTTAGGTAGCGTACAAATGTTGCCTTATTAAAAACCTTGCCGGTAAAAACCCTTTTCGGTATAAAAACTCGGTCGAAGGAAAAAAGTGCAACGGATGCTTTAAAACCTCAAGGTCTTCAAGCTGGGTCTACGCTTCAACTTCCTCAATCGGACGCCTGCATAAAGGTTAGTATGAAGTATAAAATGAAAAGGGAGATGGTTATACATTAGTGGCGATGGTGCTTTGAGCCTCGGTAGGCCCACGATATTCGCTCGGAGGACGCGATACGACCCTTTCTTTGTTCATTCAGATATAGTAGAGAGCATGCCTCGTGGTCGCTAATTCACAATTCATTTATTTCTCAGCCCCTCTGATGGTGGAGATATTAGTGTTTCGGTCTGTGCCGGTTGCTTTGACTTGTGTGGCGATTTCCTAATGTACTATTATGGGGTCGAGATAGAGCCTTGAGTTTGCTTTTCCCTGTCTAGAGATGTTTCCGTCCTCATGGCTGCGGGTTCCTGTAGGGCGTTGACACCTTAAAAGATCGTGTGGATGACATGTTGTGGCTCATCCAATTTGTTCTTTTTGGTTGCCTCTCTTTCTCGAAACTGAATCTTGGCTCGATTGTTGAGGAACTCCCGAAGGTGACCTTTGTCGAGTAATCGGGCCACTTCTTCCTTGAGTTGTCGACAATCTTCGGTCCTATGTCCGTGCGTGTTATGAAATTAACACACTAAGTTGTGGTTCCTTTGCAAAGGATCTGATCGTACATGCCTTGGCCACTGGGAGTCTCTGATTTTACTGATGGCGAACACAATGTCTGATACATCAACGTTGAAGTTATATTCTGACAAGCGAGGAGCCTCCGTCGGCCTTGTGTATCTATCGAACCCGGCTTTGCTGACGAGCCCGAGGATTCTGTCCTCGGTCCATCATTCGATCGTTGTGGGGTATGTTGCGCCTCGGGGCATTTCTCTTGTCTTCGGTGTATGGCTGGTACCTTTATTTATTTGGCTTTGGCTCCTTCACTAGAAGCCTGCTTGGGTATACCGAGCCCGAGTGGGATCCTAGCTGGCCGTCGTCGACCTTGATTTTTGATTGGTATTGGTTGTGAACGTCCTACCAGGTCACAGCGGGATATTCGACCCGATTCTATTTCAGCTGCTTCGAAGCCACCGAGCTTCGCTCATTCAGACCTTGAGTGAAGGCCTGCACTGCCCAGTCATCAGAGACTGGTGGTAGTTTCATTCGTTCTATTTGAAAGCGAGATACGAACTCTCGCATCATCTCATTCTCCTTCTGCTTAATATTGAATACGTTGTATTTCCTTGTTGCTACTTTGATGGCACCAGCATGTTCCTTAATGAAAGAATCTGCCAGCATGGCAAATGAATCTATCGAGTTCGGGGCTAGGTTGTGATACCACATAATCTCCCCTTTGGAAAGCGTTTCTCTGAACTTCTTCAGTAAGACGGTCTCGATCTCATCATCTTTTAGGTCGTTGCTCTTCACCGCATAAGTGTAAGCGGTAACGTGCTCATTGGGATCCGAGGTTCCACTGTATTTCGGAAGATCTGGCATCTTAAACTTCTTTGGAATGGGTTTCGAGGCCGCTTCCTGTGGAAACGACATCTGTACAAACTTATTTGATTCCACACTTTTCAAAAGTGGGGGTGCGCCCGGAATTCGGTCCACCCTGGAGTTGTAGGTCTCGACCTTCTATCGTTGGCTTCTATCATTTTCTCACCCGATTCGATCCTCCATGTGTGGTCCTCGAGCATCTCTGCGATGGTAGGGTCGACTACTGACCCGTTGTTGCTTGATCTCTCTGGTACCTGCTTGGCTGGGGGAGCCATCCCCGGTGCTACCATGCTAGGAGTTTCTAGTGACTTTGCAGCTGAGCAATAGCCAGATGTTGTGCCTGTAACATTTCAAAAATAAAATAAAGGCTAACCTCCCGCTCTTCCCTAGTTGGGATTTTCTAAGCTTCTTGTTGATATCCTTGGTACACGCTCCTATTAGTGTGGGAGCTTATATCGACGTGTTGGGCATCGCGTGAGATCGCGTCCTTTGGAATTGGTCCTGGTGCATTCTCAAGGTTTCGTGGTGGCACACCAACACTTGGAACATCTACATCATTCTCTCTGTGGTTCTCAAGATTTTTGTTCACTGAATCAGACATATTGACCTGAAATCAAAGATCTTGGGCAAGAAAAAGTGTGAAAGATAACTTGCGTTATGTAGCAAAACCAACAAGAAAATAATCACTATTATTTTTAGCCTCACGGTGGGCACCAAACTATTTACCGTAAAAATGGTAATAACAATTAAATTTGATTATGTGATTCTAAAAATACGTGATCTATTTTTAAACTAGTTTTTAGGCAGTTGATGCTATGTGAAAGACTTAGAAATGAGATAAGAGTTTGAGAACAATGTGATAACCAAACCGAATGATTAATAATCGGGGCCTCGAGCTTGCCTATTTGAGGGCCTCGGGGACGAATCTGAAGTTCGGCTGGGGGCTGTCGAGGGTAATCGATGAACGACTAACAGTTATGATAAAAATCAATGACGGCTCTTTATGGCCAATAATAAGCAATAAATGAAGAACAATACATAGAACACAATAAATATAGGCAATAAATAGAGCAATGAAATCAAGAGAATATGTTTAAGAGCAGGGAGAAAGTTCTTGTGTATTTTAGTATGGAGCAACAGATGTTTACAAAATAAAAACAAGGATCCCCATTATACATGAGGGGGAATCCCAACATAGTATAAACACATTAATTACAAAGATATGGGGCTGGTACAACCATTAAATGCCATGATTCGCCTTTTAAGCTAGTCCACTAGACTTGACCTGCCATATGCATGTTCCTTGGGAACTCCACCTTGATCCGCTGAGACCGGTAATTCACAATGCCTCGGGGCCGGTCATTAAGTATACTATCTCAAAGTTGACCATTGAGAATTCTTGGAGTCGATCACTGGAAACCCTCGAGATACCTTGATGCTCGTTAAATCGAACCGTCGATTTTTGTCGTATACATTATATTTTATTAATTAGACAATTGGAGGTCAAATTTACGACTGCTATTTGAATCAACTTGTTTTAATTGTATTGACTATCAGTTATTTAACCATGTTAATGAAAAGAAAGAGAATGGCAGAAAATCCAAAAATTATTTAATTCCAATACCATATAAGAAAATTTAGCAACTTGCATGTCCTAGAAAGAAATCAAGAAATATGATCCACCACAAAAAAGTTGTGGTGATCATAACTAGCCTTCCATTCTAAGTACGAGCTTTCAGTTTGAGTCCCGGGAAGAAGTTGTGACAGAGAGTGCTCCTAAAGTAGGATTTTTCGGTGCGAATTTGAATTTATCATGTTGCTAAATATCATGGGTTAACTAGCACACAATCAATCACAAAGCAAATAGAGAAAAAAATCAACACAAGAATTTAACGAGGTTCGGCTAAGCCTGATCCTCAGGGCAAAAGCAGAGAGAGTTTTTTCACTATAAGTGAGAAGAAAAGCACAATACAATCTATATAATACCCAACTAAAATTCTTATATATAGATCCCAAAAGGTCACAAACATATAAGAGAAAGGTTTCCCAATTTGACAAGGACTATGGGTTTTCCTTTCCCAAATCTATTAGGACAATGGGTTTTCCTAAGCCTATAGGAACTATGGGGTTCCTAAAAATACAAGGTAATAATTCAAGCCACAAATAACAAATCTTCCCCTTGGCTTGAATTCTCTTCATCAATAGGAACAACGTCTCTCTACCTTCCCTCAGCCCTCGCAAGGGCTCTATTGAGTACTAAACACACCAATCAAGTCTAGGCAATGCCTAAACTAGTTGGACGGGACTTCTGTCACGACCCCAAACCCGGTCGTGATGGCGCCCAACACAATTGCTAGGCAAGCCCGACCATTTGCACTCTTAACCCGAGCAATAAGCTCAAACCAATCATTTGCTTATCATTAACAACAGTAAAGCTACAATCTTAACTGAATAATCTCCCAAAGACCTGGGGGCCATGAGTTTAGAGCCTCTAACAATACAGAGTAATAAAACTCCATACTACGAATGATCAAAACTGCAGAAAATAATAAAGAGATAGGGAAGGAGTCGGGTCCTGCGGATGTCAGGCAGCTACCTCGACAACTCCAATGAAACTCTGAAACAGCAACGAGCTCAGCTAAGCTCCCAAAATACCTGAATCTGCACACATGGTACAGGGAGTAAAGTGAGTACTTCCAGCTCAGCGGTAATAAGAGTAAATAATGCTGAGAATAAAGAAACCACGTAAGGGCACTACCTCATGCTATAAAATACAGTACCACCCTTTATTAGACAACAGTAATTCCATAAAAATATTTTATAAGACATCTGGCTCAGTTTAAAACCTCTTTTAAAAACATCTCTTTCTTTCGTTATTAACAGTCAAGCATATGAAGCATATGACAGCAACATCAAGTAGTGCAAGTCCGCACACAAATCAGCCCCTCGGGCCCAGCACTCCTTTAACAATTTACACCAAGATATCTAGTCAACAAGGCAAGTAATACACGTATGCCAATAACATATGAGTGCTAAATATCATGCCACGTAGTACAAAACAGAAACCAATGTATGAATGCAATGCAATGCACATGAACATGACGCTGCGGCGTACAACCCGATCCGTTTGGGCGCCCGGCGCTCACTGTGGGGGGTTCAGACTCTGGAGGGGCTCCTACAGCCCAAGC
>MU765602.1:98710-110818 GCA_026770625.1 Nicotiana glauca | reverse complement strand
GGACCTCCAAAATTACTTCTGATTGCGCTCCTAAGCCTTAAATCATCACCCGGAGCTAACCGAATCATCAAAATTCAATTTCGAGCCCTCTAACTCATAAGTCAACATCCGATTGACTTTTCCAATTTAAGTCTTCTTAAAAGAGACTAAGTGTCTTATTTCTTATCAAAATTACTCCAATTAAATTCTAACGCACCCAATACCGATGATGAAACATAAGGGAGTAGAAAATGGGAAGAACGGGGTAGTTACTTATGAGACGACGGGTTGGGTCGTTACAACTTCCTTGGACATCGTATCAGCTGGATTATCATGCATAGACACTTTTTCCACTTTAACAACCCCCTTTGATATAATGTCTCGAATAAAGTGACGTCTGACTTCAATATGCTTCGTCTGCTCATGAAATATCTGATTCTTAGTAAAATGAAAGGCACTCTGACTGTCACAAAAAACTTGTGTCTTCTTCTGAGCTATTCCAAGATCACTTACCAAGCATTGTAGCCAAATAGCCTCTTTAATTGCTTCCGTAATTGCCATATACTCAGTTTCTGTGGTAGAAAAAGCAACGACAGACTGCAAAGTCGCTTTCCAACTGATGACACTGCCACAAAGAGTAAAAACATAGCATGTCAGAGATCTTCTCTTTTCTAAGTCCCCTGCATAATCTGAATCGACATAGCCAACTAAGGATTCACTCAACTTGTCTTTATAAAAAGTCGAGCCTACATTTGCATTACCCTTCAAATTTCTCAAGATCCACTTTATCGCCCGCCAATGTTCTTTACCAGCACACACCATGTATCTACTCACAACACGAACAACATGTGAAATGTCAGAGCGAGTGCAAACCATAGCATACATAATGCTACCTACAACACTTGAATATGGAACACTAGACATCTGTTCCATCTCCTCGTCTGTTTTTGGTGACATGCCTGCAAACAACTTGAAATGGGAAGCAAAAGAAATAGACACAGATTTAGCACCTACGATATTAAATCTCTTGAGGACCTTCTCAATATAGAACTGTTGGGACAACATCAGCTTTCCAACTCTTCTATCTCGTGTAATCTCCATCCCTAATATCTTCTTTGAATCACCTAAATCCTTCATCTCAAACTCCTCAAATAGTTGTTTCTTCAATCGGGTAATATGTGACATGATTTTAGAAGCAATAATCATGTCATCCACATATAACAACAAATATACACTAGAATTATCTTCAAGGTTTTTGTAATACACACAACTGTCATATGGACTTCGAGAAAATGCATTTTGAATCATGAATGTATCAAAACATACCACTGCCTAGGTAACTGTTTCAGACCATATAAAAATTTCTTAAGCAAGCAAACATGATTTTTCTTATTCTGAGTAATGAATCCCTCGGGTTGACTTATATAAATCTTATCATCCAACTAACCATGAAAGAATGCAGTATTCACATCTAACTCTTCTAGTTCTAAGTCATGAAGAGCCACCAAATCTAGGAAGACCCTGATAGAGCTATGCTTTACCACTGGAGAGAACACTTCATTGTAATTTATCCCTTCCCTCTGTGTAAAACCATTAGATACTAATCTTGCTTTGTACCTTGATGCTTCAACCCCCGGATTGGCCTCTTTTCTTTTGAAAATCCATTTGCAGCCTAGTACTTTCTGTCCCTTTGGCAATGGAACAAGCTTCCATGTCTGATTCTTATGAAGAGACTCAATCTCTTCACTTATTTCACCAACCCACTGATCTGCTTCTAGACTAGAAATAGATTCTTTATAGCTATTATGCTCAAGAACATCAATGGTCTCTACAACAGACAAAGCAAACTCCACAAAATTAGCATATCCAAGAAAATTACCGTCAACTACGTTTGCAAACCTTTGTGGTGGATTGATCACTCTCTTCTCACTGCCTGTTGCAATAGGGTTGTTGTGCAGGTTCATCAACATTATTGTTTTGATCAATATTTTGCACCTCCTCTACTTCCTCTACTTTAGAACTATTGGGCTGAGCTAGTGAAGATTAATTTCTAGCTCTATGCGGTCACTGATACCACGATATGTTTCTGCTATTGCCTTCTCCCTCTGATTGTCCAGTGAGGCAGATTCATTGAATGTTATATCCCTACTGATAATTATCCCTGTCGTCTTTTGATCTATGCACCACAACCTATAACCTTTCACTCTAGTTGCATACACTAGAAACATGCACTTCTTTTCCTGCGGCTCAAGTTTTCCATCCCTCACATGAGCATAAGCAGGACAACCAAATATTCTTAAATTTGAATAATCAGCAGGCGAACCAGACCATGCCTCAAAAGGAGTTTTGAACTCAATAGCTATAAATGGAGATCTATTGACCAAATAACAAGCTGTATTGATTGCTTTAGCCCAAAAATCTTTGCTAACATATGAGTGTGAACGCATGATTCGTGCCCTATCACAAAGAGTTCTATTCATATGTTCTGCAACACCATTTTGTTGTGGTGTTCTGATACAAGTGTGATGCCTCACTATGCCCTCCCTGCTGTAGAAATTATCGAACTCCAATTTGCAAAATTCCAACCCATTGTCAGTTCGAAGATGCTTAACTTTTCTTTCCGTCTGTCTCTCAACCATCGTTTTTCATTTAACAAATGTCGAAAATATCTCATCTTTTGTTTTCAAAAAATACACCCACACCATCCTTGAGTAATCATCAATAAAAGTAATAAAATACCTGGCACCACTCTTGGAGGGAACTCTGTTTGGACCCCACATGTCAGAGTGTATATAATCTAACTTGTCTCTGGTCTTGTGCTCGGTCTTCTTGATGAACTTTACCATTGTCTGTTTACCAAACACACAATGCTGACAAAAATTGAAAACTTGATTTTTGTACCCATTCAGCAAATTTTGCTTACTCAACAAAGACAATCCATTATCACTCATATGGCCAAGTCACAAGTGCCACAACTGAGACTGATTTTGATCACTTTTCCTAGAAGCTAAAAGATGATACATTTTATAATGTAGTTTACCCTTCATGAGTACCATGGAGCCTTTACACACTTTAAGTATTCCATTCTCGGAGTGAAATTTATACCCTTGATCATCCAAAGTCGAAAGAGAATTCTATGGAACATTCTCAATTTGATATTACCAAGCCTCTCTACTGGTAATGGATGATATCCCATATAGACAGTCCCACTCATTTATTTGTAAGTTGCAAACCAATTCTTGTGTGGACACATGTGGAAAGTAGCACCAGAATCAAGAACCCAAGAATTTTGCCCACGAGTAGAACTCACAGCACAAACTTCCCCTACATAGTGTCACGACGATTTCCCACCCTCGGGTCGTGATGGTGCCTACTCGTAGAAGCTAGGCAAGCCACAAATCATAAACTACTAACTCCTTTATTTAAAAACCTTTTTATCATTCATAATAACAAGCGATAAATATTTAAATAACAGCGGAACATGAAGTTAAAGCGGAAGACTTAAATAAAATAAGCTGAACAAAATACGGAAACTGACATGCGTCTATACCCAAGAACTGGTGTCACAACATCCACGGACTACTAAGAGTACCAAATACAATCATTTGAAGGAAATATAACATTGTTTGTCTCGAAAACATTAAATAATAGAATGAAATATAAGATAGAGGAGACATTGGGCCTGCGGACGCGTGGAAGGCTACCTCGGAGTCTCGATGGGCTGAAGGATGGCCTCCGAGCTACTGCTGCTATCCGGTAGCTGGATCTGTGCAAAAGAGCACAGAGTGTAGTATCAGCACAATCGACCCCATGTGATGGTAAGCGCCTAGCCTAACCCCGAAGAAGTAGTGACGAGGCTAGACAAGAATACCACAAAAACCTGTACAGTTATATATATATATATATATATATCTACAACGGGAAAATACCAAGAACAAACATTTTAAATGGGAGGGGGAAAATTCTTCGGGGATAGTAGATAATACAGAATTTCAAGAAAATAATAAAGAACATCAATAATTTAACTATAACACGGATAAGGGAAATGAAAGTAGATTTCACTGTCAGTACATATCTCGTTGCAGGCGTGCAACGCGATCCCATTTCATTAAATCTCATGGTAGGCGTACCACCGTCTCCCATTTCATCATAACTCGTGGTAGGCGTACCACCCGCTCCCATTCCAATCAGTAACTTGTGGTAGGCGTACCACCCATTCCCATTTCATCAATATCTTGTGGTAGGCGTACCACCCGCTCCCATTTCAAGTCAACACAAAGTCATAATAAATTTTTGGCAAGGAAACAAAAGCAATATAATAATAATTTCTCGGCAAGGGAACAACAATATGAAAATAACCATCCCGGCAAGGGAGAAGCAGCTATACCCAAAAATCCTAGCTCAACTCATACTCAGCTCGATTAATACTAGTACTCAAGCATAAATAAAGTCCACGAGAATAAACTAAATCTTTACTCAATATCAAGAGTCATAAATTTAAAACATCCGAAGTGACATTTAAGAACACAACAACTATCAATTTAAGACTCACGGTCATGCTCGACACCAACGTGTAGATACTCGTCACCATGCCTATACGTCGTACTCAAGAAGAAGCAAATAGCTAATATGACTCAACTCCTAATCCCTCGAGCTAGATTAGATCAAACACTTACCTCGATGCCTTGAACACAACTCAAGTCTCAATTATAGCTTTACCCCTTGATTCCCCCGCCAATTCGCTCGTATCTAATCACAAATTACTTAATTACATCAATAAATGCTAAATGAATCAACCCCAATGCATGAAAATAAGTTTTCCAAAGTTTTACCCAAAAGTCAAAAATTGCCCCCGAGCCTACGTGGTCAAAACCCTAGGTTCGAACCAAAATTCGATTACCCATTCCCCCACGAACTCAAATATATAATTTATTTTGAAATCGGACCTCAAATTGAGGTCTAAATCCCCAATTTTTGAAAAACCTAGGTTCTACCCAAAACACCCAATTTCCCCCATGAAAATCTTTGATTTTAGGTTGAAATCATGTTAAAAGATGTAAATGATTTAAGGAAATGAGTAAAAACTAACTTACAATTGATTTGGAGGAAGATTTGTTCTTGGAAAATCACCCAAAGGAGTTATGTTTTGAAAATGGTGTGAAAATAACTTAAAAATCGGCTAAGTAAAGAAAATTGTAGGTTTCTGATATGGGAAATGCGAACATGGGTTCGCAATTGCGAACCCTGACCTCTCAGATGTGGAAATTGCAAAACAGGGTTCGCATTTGCGAACCCTTCATAATTTTCCAGCTTTCGCATTTGCGAAGCAGTAGTCACAATTGCGACTTCGCATTTACGAGTAAAATATCGCATTTGCGATGACTGAGGATTTAGGCGGGCATCGCATTTGCGATGGAAATCTTCGCATTTGCGAAGAAGGCTGCCCAAGTGTTGTCTCGCATTTGCGATGTTGTGAGTTCGCATTTGCGAGGCTGGCTTCGCAAATGCGAAGCTATTTGCGAAGCTTGCAGGTCAGTTCATAATAACAATTTTTAAGTTCAAAAATGCAACCCGTGGCCTATCTAAAACTCACCCGAGCCCTCGGGGCTCCAAACCAAATATACACACAACCTCAAAACTATCATACGGACTTATACGTATGATCAAATCGCCAAAATAACATCATAAACATCAAATTAAACCTCAAAATCCAAGAATTCTTTCAAACTTCATAGAGCATCAAATTTTCCAATTTAGGTCCGAATCACGTCAAACGATGTCCTTTTTCAACCAAATTTCACAGGAATAATTTAAACCATATATAAGACATGTATCGGGCGCCAGAACCAAAATACGGGCTCGATACCAACACGTTCCAATCAATTTTAATTTCAAATTTCCTTAAACAATTTCAGAAAATAATTTTACAAAAAATTCATTTCTCGGGTTTGGGACCTCGAAATTTGATTCCGGGCATACGCCAAAATCCCATATTTTCCTACGGGCCCTCCGGGACCATCAAATCACGGGTCCGGGTCCGTTTACCCAAAACGTTGACCAAGGTTAAATTTATTCATTTTAACATCAAAACTTAGCATTTTTTTTTACAGAATTTCATATTTAAGCTTTCCGGCTACGTGGGAGAACTGCACACACAAATTGAGGTGACTTTAAAATAATATTTTCAAGGCCTCGGAGTCATAGAATTTAATTTAAAACATGCGATGACCCTTTGGGTCATCACATTCTCCACCTCTAAAACAACCGTTCGTCCACGAACGGACAAAAGAAGGAAGTACCTGAGTCGAGGAAAAGATGAGGATAACGGCTCCGCATATCGGACTCGAACTCCCAGGTCGATGCCTCAGGAGGCTGACCTCTCCACTGGACACGAACAGAAGGGAAACTCTTCAACCTCAACTGACGAACCTGCTGGTCTAGAATAGCCACCGGCTCCTCCTCATAAGACAAGTCCTTGTCCAACTGGATAGTGGTGAAATCTAACACGTGGGCTAGATCGCCGTGATACCTCCTAAGCATGGACACATGAAACAATAGATGCATGGCTTATAAGCTCGGTGGAAATGCAAGTCTTTAAGCCACCTCTCCCACTCGATCAAGAATCTTAAACGGACTAATGAACCTAGGGTTAAGCTTGCCCTTCTTCCCAAACCTCATCACGCCCTTCATAGGCGACACTCAGAGCAATACTCGCTCATATACCGTGAAAGCTATATCTCGGACCTTGTAGTCTGCATAACTTTTTTGCCTGGACTGAGCTGAATGAAGCCTATCCTGAATGATCCTGACCTTGTCCAAGGCCTCCTAAACAAGATCCGTACCCAACAATCGAGCCTCTCCGAGCTCAAACCATCCAACCGGAGACCGACGTTGCCTACCATATAAAGCCTCATAAGGAGCCATCTGGATGCTTGACTGGTAGATGTATTTGTAGGCAAAGTACGCTAATGGCAAGAACTGATCCCACGAACCTCCAAAGTCAATGACATAAGCTCGGAGCATATCTTCCAAAATCTGAATAGTCCGCTCGGACTGACCTTCCGTCTGGGGATGAACTGCTGTGCTCAACTCAACCCGTGTGCCCAACTCCTACTGAACTGCTCTCCAGAAGCGCAAGGTAAACTGCGTACCCTGGTCCAAAATGATGGATACGGGCACACCATGAAGGCTAACAATCTCCCGAATATAGATCTCAGCCAACCGCTCAGAAGAATAGGAGACTGCCATAGGAATGAAATGCGCTGACTTAGTCAGCCTATCAACAATGACCCAAAATGCATCGAACTTTTTCCGAGTCAGCAAAGTCCAGTAACAAAGTCCATAGTGATCCGCTCCCACTTCCACTCGAGAAGCTCAAGCCTCTAGACTACACCACCAGGCCTTCAATGCTCGTACTTAACCTGCTGACAATTCAAACAACGAGCCACATATGCTACGATATCCTTTTTCATTCTATCCCACCAATAATGCTGCCGCAAATCATGATACATCTTCGCGGCGCCCGGATGAATAGAGTACCGGGAGCTATGGGCCTCCTACAATAACAACTCTCGGAGCCCATCCACATTAGGCACACATACTGGACCCTGCAATCTTAAAAATCCATCATCTTATAAGGTAACATATGTGGAACCTCTGCGCTGTACCGTGTCTCTAAGTATACACAAATAGGGATCATCATACTGTCGATCACGGATACGCTCCAATAATGAAGATCGAGCGACCGTGCAAGCTAACATACGACTGGGCTTAGAAACATCCACTCTCACGAACTGATTGGCTAAAGCCTGAACATCCAAAGCAAGCGGCCTCTCACCTACCGGAATATAAGCAAGACTGCCCATACTGGTTGACTTCCTACTCAAAGCATCAGACACCACATTGGCCTTTCCCAGATGATATAAAATGGTGATATCATAATCCTTCAACAACTCTAACCACCTTCTCTGTCTCAAATTCAACTCCTTTTGCTTGAACAAATACTAAAGACTCTTGTGATCCGTGAACACCTCACATGCCACTCCATATAGATAATGCCTTCAAATCATAAATGCGTGAACTATGGCTGCCAACTCCAAATCATGAACCGGATAATTCTTCTCATGAATCTTCAACTGCCTCGAAGCATAGGCAATGACTTTGCCATCCTGCATCAACACTGCTCCAAGCCCAACACGGGAAGCATCACAATAGATTGTATAAGGCCCTGAACTTGGGGGCAAAACCAATACCGGTGCCGTAGTCAGAGCTGTCTTGAGCTTCTGAAAGCTTGCCTCAAACTCATCCGACCATCTGAACTGGGCACCCTTCTAGGTCATTCTGGTCATTGGGGTTGCAATAGATGAAAACCCCTCCATGAACTGCCGATAGTAGCCTCCCAATCCCAAAAAACTCTGAATCTCTGTAGCTGATGCTGGTCTAGACTAGTTTTTGACTGCCTCAATCTTCTTTGGGTCCACCTGAATACCCTCTACTGATATAACATGACCCAAAAATGCAACTGAACCTAACCAGAATTCACACTTCAAGAACTTAGCATATAACTGACTATCCCTCAGATTCTGAAGAACCACTCTAAAGTGTTGCTCGTGCTCCTCTTGGCTGCGGGAATATATCAATGTATCATCAATGACGACTATTATGAATGAATCCAATTGAGGACTGAACACTTGGTTCATCAAGTCCATGAAAGCTGCTGGGACATTTGTCAACCCGAATGACATAACTAAGAACTCATAATGTTCGTACCGAGTGCATAAAGCTATCTGAGGGACATCAGATGCCCTAATCCTCTACTGATGGTATCCAGATCGCAAGTCAATATTGGAAAATACCCTGGCACCCTGAAGCTGATCGAACAGATCATCAATCCTCGGCAGCAGATGCTTATTCTTGATCGTTACCTTGTTCAATAGCCGGTAATCAATACACATTCTCATTGACCCATCCTTCTTCTTGACAAATAACACTGGCGCACCCCAAGGTGAAACATTGGGTCTAATGAAACCCTTCTCAAGCAAATCCTGCAACTGTTCCTTTAACTCTTTCAACTCCGGCGGGGCCATACGATATGGAGGGATAGAAATAGGCTGAGTGCCCGGAGCCAGACCAATACAGAAGTCAATAAACATCAGGGAACTCACAAACAATGGGCATAGAATCGTTGGAGGGAACGTCATCACTAGAATCACAAACATAGGCTAAATAGACCAAACAACCCTTCTCGACCATACGACGAGCCTTCACATACGATATAACACTGCGGGTAGAATGATTAGGAGTCCCTATCCACTCTAAACGAGGCATACATGATAAAGCTAAGGTCACAGTCTTGGCATGACAGTCCAAGATAGCGTGATGGGGTGATAACCAGTCCATCCCCAATATAATATCAAAGTCAACCATATCTAAAAGAAATAGATCTACACGAATCCTAAGACCCCCAATCACCACAACACAAGAACGATGGACTCGATTGACCATAGTAGAGTCACCCACCGGTGTAGACACATAAACAGGAATACCTAATGCACTACTAGGCATGACCAAATACGGGGCAAAATAAGATGACACAAACGAATACGTAGACCCAGGATCAAATAATACTGAAGCATCTCTATCACAAACCAGAACCGTACCTGTAATAACTGCATCTGAAGCCTCAACCTCAGGCCTGGCCTGAAGAGCATAACATCAGGGCTGAGCCCTACCACTCTGATCTACCTCTCTGGGACGGCCTACTGTTGGCTGGCCCCCACCTCTGGCGGTCTGAGTTCCACCTCTCTGGGATGGCCTACTGCTGGCTGGCCCCCACCTCTGGTGGTCTGAGCTCCACATCTAGGACCTCTACCTCCACCTCTAGCACCTCTACCCCCACCTCTAGTTGGTTGGTCGGGCTGTGGAACACCTGGTGCCTGTACCATGGCACGAGAACTTTAAAGCTGAGAGCTGCTCGGTGCGCAAGGGCAATACCTAGCAATGTGCCTCGTGTCACCACAAGTAAAACAAGCCCTCGGTTGCTAAGGCTGACGACCCTGGAAACTCTGAAGCGGTGGTGCACTAATAGGTGCTGGTGGTGCACTGAAGGACTGCTGATCAGAATACTGCGTTTGAGGACTACGACTACCAGAAGCACCGTAAGAAACCTGAAGAGCCGACTGAAAGGGCCTAGGAGGATGACCCTATCATACGAATCTCTGCCTCCAGACGAGGCACCACTAAACCTGTCTGACTGACGGGGTCTCTTGTCTGCCCTATGACCACTCCCTTGTGACGATACCATCTCAATCCTCTGGGCCACATTGGCCGTCTCTTGGAAAGATATCTCACTACCAGCCTCTCTATCCATGTGAAGGCAAATCGGCTAGATGAGTCCATCAATAAACCGTCTCCCTCTCTCCCTCTCTGGGGGAAGTATAATAAGAGCATGGCAAGCCAAATTAATGAACCTAGTCTCATACTGGGTGACTGTCACGGATCCCTACTGAAGGCGCTCGAACTGCCTCCGATAGGCCTCTTGCTGAGTAATAGAGAGAAACTTCTCCAGGAATAGTTGTGTGAACTTCCCCCAGGTCAAGGCTGGCGACCCTGCTGGTCTAGCTAAGCAGTAACCCCTCCACCAAGTCTTGGCGGATCCAGATAAGTGAAATGTAGCGAAATCAACCCCATTGGTCTCAACAATACCCATGTTCCGAAGAACCTCATGGCAGCTGTCCAAATAATCCTGAGGATCCTCGGTAGATGCACCGCTGAAGGTAGTAGTTAAGAGCTTGGTGAACCTATCTAATCTCCATAAAGCATCGACAGACATAGCTTCTCCATAACCGACCTGGGCTACCATACCCGACTGAGCTGCTACAACTGGCTGAACTGCTGGAGTCTGAATCTGGGGAGCTACCTGCTCCAGAGTATGAGTAGAAGGAGCCTGGGCTCCTCCTCGAGCCTGAGAAGTGGCTGGTGCTACAGGAAGCAAGCCTGCACGGGTGACACTCTCTATGAGACCCAGCAATCGGACCAGAGTGTCCCGAGGAACTAGGGTAGCAATAAACCCTCTGGGATCTGAGCTGGGCCCACCAGAACTGTTGGGGCCGAAACCTCCTTGTCAATATCAACCCGAGGCTCCTCCACTAGTGCTGCTGCTCGGGGCTAAGCTCCGCCCCTGCCTCGGCCTCTAGCACGGCCTCGGCCTCGCCCTCTACCACTCGTGGGAGCTGTTGAGGGCTCTAACTGATGATCGATAGATGAGGAAGCGCATGTTCTTGCCATCTGCGAAAGAACATAGTATAAATTCAATTAGAATTGTGAAACCAAACTGCACGACAAGAAAGAACGAATGTGAAATGTTTCCTAACTCTGTAGCCTCTAGGGGGATAAATACAGACGTCTCTGTACCGATGCCTCAGACTCTACTGAGCTTGTCCGTGAATTGTGAGACCTATGTAACCTAGAGCTCTGATACCAACTTGTTACGACCCGGATTTCCCACTCTCGGGGGTCGTGATGGTGCCTACTCGTAGAAGCTAGGCAAGCCACAAATCATAAACTCCTAACTCCTTTATTTTAAAACCTTTTTATCATTCATAACAACAAGCAATAAATATTTAAATAACAGCAGAAGATGAAGTTAAAGTGGAAGACTTAAATTAAATAAGCTGAACAAAATGCGGAAACCGACATGTGTCTCTACCCAAGAACTGGTGTCACAATATCCACGGACTACTAAGAGTACTAAATACAATCGTTTGAAAGAAATATAATATTGTTTGTCTCGAAAACATGAGATAACAGAATTAAATATAAGATAGAGGAGACGTCGGGCTTGCGGACGCGTGCAAGGCTACCTCGGAGTATTGATGGACTGAAGGCTGGCTCACGAGCTACTGCTGCTGTCCGGTACCTGGATCTGTGCAAAAGAGCACAGAGTGTAGTATCAGCACAACCGACCCTATATGCTGGTAAATGCCTAGCCTAACTCCGGCGAAGTAGTGATGAGGCTAGAAAAGACTACCATATATATATATATATATATATATATATATATATATATATATATATATATATATATATAACAGAAAAATAACAAGAACAAACATTTTAAATGGGAGGGTG
>MU765602.1:80206-97812 GCA_026770625.1 Nicotiana glauca | reverse complement strand
ATATATATATATATATATATATATATATATATATATATATATATATATATATATATATAACAGAAAAATAACAAGAACAAACATTTTAAATGGGAGGGGGAACATGCTTCGGGGATAGCAGATAATACATAATTTCAAGAAAATAATAAAGAACATCAATAATTTAACTCAAACATGGATAAGGGAAATAAAAGCAGATTTCACTGTCAGTACATATTTCGTTGCAGGCATGCAACCTGATCCCATTTCTCAATAATTTCGTGGTAGGCGTACCACCCGCTCCTATTTTATTAAATCTCATGGCAGGAATACCACCCGCTTCCATTTTATCATAACTAGTAGTAGGCATACAACCCGCTCCTATTTCAATCAATATCTTGTGGTAGGCATACCACCTGCTCCCATTTCAAGTCAACACAAAGTCACAATAAAATTTTGGGCAAGGAAACAAAAGCAATATAATAATAATTTCCCGTCAAGGGAACAACAATATCAAAACAACCATCCCGGCAAGGGAGAATCAGCTATAACCAAATCCTAGCTCAACTCTTAATCAGCTCGATTAATACCAGTACTCAAGCATAAATAAAGTCCACGAGAATAAACTAAATCTTTACTCAATATCAAGAGTTACCAATTTAAAACATCCGAAGTGTCATTAAGAACACAACAACTATCAATTTAAGACTCACGGTCATGCTTGAGACCAACGTATAGATACTCGTCACCATGCCTATACGTCGTACTCAACAAGCAAATAGCAAATAAGACTCAACTCCTAATCCCTCAAGCTAGGGTTAGACCAAGTACTTACCTCGATACCTTGAACACAACTCAAGTCTCAATTACAGCTTTACCCCTTGATTCCACTGCCAATTCGCGGTATCTAATCACAAATTACCTAATTACATCAATAAACGCTAAATGAATCAACCCCAATGCATGAAAATGAGTTTTCCAAAGTTTTACCCAGCACTCAAAAATCGCTCCTAGGCCCACATGGTCAAAACCCTAGGTTCGAACCAAAACCCGATTACCCATTCTCCCATGAACTCAAATATATAATTTATTTTGAAATCGGACCTCAACTTGAGGTCCAAATCTCCAATTTTTGAAAAACCTAGGTTCTACCTAAAACACCCAATTTCCCCGATGAAAATCTTTGATTTTAGGTTGAAATCATGTTAAAATATGTAAATGATTGAACGAAATGAGTAAAAACTAACTTACAATTGATTTGGAAGAAGATTTGTTCTTGAAAAATCGCCCAAAGGAGTTGTATTTTGAAAATAGTGTGAAAATGACTTAAAACTCGGCTAAGTATAGAAAATTGTAGGTCTCTGATATGGAAAATGCAAACCCCGACCTCTCAGATGTGGAAATTGAGAAATAGGGTTCGCATTTGCGAACCCTTCATAATTTTCTAGCTTTCGCATTTGCGAAGCAGTAGTCGCAATTGCGACTTCGCATTTGCGAGTAAAATATCGCATTTGCATTGACTGAGAATTTAGGCGGGCATCGCATTTGCGATGGAAATCTTCGCATTTGTTAAGAAGGTTGCCCATGTGTTGTCTCACATTTGTGATGTTGCGAGTTCGCATTTGCGAGGCTAACTTCGCAAATGCGAAGCCTGCAGGTCAGTTCATAACAGTAATTTTTAAGTTCAAAAATGCAACCCGTGGCCTATCCAAAACTCACCCGAGCTCTCGGAGCTCCAAATCAAATACACACACAACCTCAAAAACATCTTACGGACTTATTCGTGCGATCAAATCGCCAAAATAACATCATAACTATCAAATTAAACCTCAAAATCCAAGAATTCTTTCAAACTTCATAGAACACCAAATTTTCCAATTTAGGTCCGAATCACGTCAAACGACGTTCGTTTTCAACCAAATTTTACAGAAATAACTTAAACCATATATAAGACCTGTACCAGGAACCGGAACCAAAATACGAGCCTGATACCAACACGTTCTAATCAATTTTCCTTAAACAATTTCAGAAAACAATTGTACAAAAAAACTCATTTCTCGGGCTTGGGACCTCGGAATTCGATTCTGAGTATACGCACATGTCCCATATTTTCCTACGGACCCTCCGGGATCATCAAATCACGGGTCCGAGTCTGTTTACCCAAAACGTTGACCAAGATCAAATTTATTCATTTTAACATCAAAACTTAGCATTTTCAAAGAATTTCATATTTAAGCTTTCCGGCTACGCGCCCGGACTGCGCACGCAAATTGAGGCAACTCTAAAATGATATTTTCAAGGCCTCGGAGTCATATAATTTAATTTAAAATACGTGATGACCCTTTGGATCGTCACACATAATCACCATCATCAAAATTATTGCCAGTGTCAACAATATTTGCCAAATTATCTATTTTCTGCTTCCCTCTTTTCTCCTTTAGCCTAGGACAATCTCTTTTGTAGTGACATTGCTCCTCGCACACATAACAATGTTGCTTCCTTACTCTTGACTTTGATCTTGCGGTTGACTTTTTCCTGTTAAAGTTTTTGTTGTGCTCTTCCTCTAATCACAAGACCCTCGCCCTCAATTCTGCTGTCTGGAAAGCTCTTTTTCAACTCTTTAGATTGTAGTGCATTACTAACATCTTCTAGTGAAATATTGTCTTTCTCATATAGCAGTGTTTCGGCAAAAGTATCATAAGACTGTGGTAAAGAACATAACATAATCAAGGGCTGATCCTCCCTCTCAATTTTGATATCCACATTCTTCAGGTCCATTATAATTGAATCAAACTCATCAAGGTGAGTTTTAACAGGTGTACTTCGTTCATACGGAGATTGTATAACCTCTTTTTCAAGTAGAGGCGGTTTGTCAATGATTTCTTAGAATACAGATCTTCCAGATTCTTCCATGTCGTGGCTGCAGAAGTTTCTTCAGTAATTTCCCGAAGAACGCTATCTGTAACGCTCATGAAGATCGCACTCAAAGCCCTCTCCTCCAGGTCTTCCTTCTTTGTCTCATGCATATCTTCAGGAAAATCCTCATCAATTGCTTTCCATAATCCTTGTAACACTAGGGACGATTTCATCATAATCTTTCATAGACTGAAACTAGAACCTCCGTCAAATGTCTCTATTTTGTACCTTATTGAAGATGATGAAGACATCTGTACCCTAGATTATATGTAGAAACCCGAACCTTGCTCTGATATCAATTGTTGCGGAATATCGTGGGTTAACTAGTACACAATCAACCACAAAGCAAATAGAGAAGAAAAATCAACACAAGGATTTAACTAGGTTCGGCTAAGCCTAATCCTCAGGGCAAAAGTAGAGAGAGAGTTTTTTCACTATGAATGAGAAGAAAAGCACAATACAAATCTATAAAATCCCCAACTACAACCCCTATATATAGATCTCAAAAGGTCTCAAATATAATGAGAATGGTTTTCCAATTAGACAAGGACTATAGGTTTTTCTTTCCCAAATCTATTAGGATAATGAGTTTTCCTAAACCTATAGGGACTATGGATTTTCAAAAAATATAAGGAAATAATTCAAGCCACAAATAACATATCAGAACACAAAACTAGTAAAAAAGAGAAGAAATTTCGATCACTTTGTATGTCATTGATAGTGGAAGAGTGGGAATAACCTCATCTTAACGTGAAATGAGAATGAAGTGCTAAATTATATTTGGCTAAAAAAGGAAGCAAAACCAGATAAAATGGCATAAAGAATGAAGGATCATGAGAAAGGAAACATTGGTTTCCGAATTAGCCAAACAAAAGTCTAAGACACAGCAGCATTCAATTTACAAATTCAGAAACTCAAGAGGACACAAATGATGATTCACAGATTCGTATCAGAATTCAGAAGGAAGAAAGACATTTCTCTTTAAGTTTTCCTCTCTATCTGAATTATAAAAATAAATAAATACACAAAACTTGAAAAGAAGAATTAATAAAAAAAAGGCACGAGACAATGATTTGGCGTGTAAGTTTGCACCAAACATCGAGAGATTTGGTTCAGCATGTGGCAGGGCTCGAGGAGAATATACATTGATGAATAGTCATGTGATTGTAGAGAAAAACGAACATTTGTTTCAAATAAAGTATTATTTTTAGAATAACAATAAATTAAATAGAAACTGGTATAATATCATTTGTAAACAATATATAATATTCAATAAATATTAAAAGCACTTGAAAGTCCTAACTTGTCTTTGTTTGCTTCAAGTAAATCTTCCACCTTGTGGCTTCTAACAATCGTATGTATTGTCATAAAAGTATCGTATCTTTTAATAATCTGCAAAGTTGTCATAACTTCAAAGTTCAAACCCTAAAAATTGCGTTAGGTTCCCTATAAAAGTCTAGCATGGCATGCATGCCCATTTATTCAATTTCCACTATACAAGTATAAATCGGTTTAAAGGTTACGTTAGGATGGATAGTGTCACGACCTGGTTTTCCTACCCTCGGGGATCGTGATGGCGCCTACTCGTGAAAGCTAGACAAGTCAAGAACCTTTGCAAACATTAACCTATCTCGTTATACATGATTAAACAATTAAATTATCAATGAATAAGAAGTTAAAAGACAACGAAAAGTAAAATTTAGCGGAAGTCTGAACTAAATATAGAAGCAGCGTCTAGAAAGCCAATACAAGTCTCTACTCAGCACCTGGTATCACAACAATGCACGGACTGTCGAGGATTACTACAAATAGGAGTTTGAAATAAAGGGCATAGTCTGTCTCGAATACAAATGTCAACAGAACATGAAAACTGAAAGAAGAGACGCCGGGCCTGCGGACGTCAGCAAGGCTACCTCAGAGTCTCATGGATTGAAGGTCGGCTCCCTGACTGCTGCTGCGCATCGTAAGCTGCTCCGACACCTGGATCTGTGCAAAAGAGCACAGAGTGTAGCATCAGCACAACCGACCCCATGTGCTGGTAAGTGCCTAGCCTAACCCCGGCGAAGTAGTGACGAGGCTAGACCGGACTACCACATAAACCTGTGTAGTTATATATACATATACAACTGAATCGAGATACAGAGACAAGTAATCAATATGGGAGGGGGAGCATGCTATGGGGAAAATAACAATTTCAAGTAAAAGTCGTCCAGTAACAAAGGAAACAACACGACTCAGACATTAATAAAGAAACAGAAAGCAACACGTGCACGACATCACCCTTCGTACTTTTACTCTCATCCTCACCAAACAATGATATAATAAAATGTGCACAGCATCACCCTTCATGCTTTTATTCTCTTTCCTCACATATACTCAATTCAATCGGCACGGAATGGTACATCGTGCGGCACGGCATCACCCTTCGTTCTTCACTCTCTTTCCTCAATATAAGCAAACAATGTACGGCATCACCCTTCGTGCTTTACACTCTTTCCTCACAATAAACAAACAATGCACGACATTATCCTTCGTGCTTTAACACTCTTCCTTACCCAAACAACAATCACAAACAAAGGGGCGAGGGAATAAACAAAATAGTAATAGAAATCCCGGCAAGAGAACACAATTAAACCATTAAATCCCGGCAAGGGTAAATAATCAATAAACAATAATATCCCGGTAAGGGTACAATTTAATACTTTTTCTCTTCCTTTCACTTCTGTTTCATCTTTCACTTTACCACTTGAGCCAATACTCCAAAGGGTTCAACCATTTCATATACGTTCACAATTATAATATAACTTGAGCCAATGCTCCTCGTTGTTCATAGGTCACAATTTCCTTTCACAGGATTTTCAGAACAAATAGAAATCATCACCAAGGCAAGAGAAACACAACGAAATCAAGATATTTACGATTTAAAGACTCAAGGTCATACTAGACACCAACGTATAGATACTCGCCACCATGACTATACGTCGTACTCAACAAGAAGCAATTAGCAAATAAGACTCAACTCCTAGTCCCTCAAGCTAAGGTTAGACTAAACACTTACCTCAATGCCTTGAATACAACTCAAGCCTCAATTATAGCTTTACCCCGTGATTCCACCTCCAATTCGTTCGTATCTAATCACAAATTACTTAATTATATTAATAAACACTAAATGAATCAATCTCAATGTATGAAAATGAGTTTTCCAAAGTTTTACCCAAAAAGTCAAAAATCGCCCCCGGACCCACGTGGTCAAAACCCGAGGTTCAAACCAAAACTCGATTACCCTTTCGCCCACGAACTCAAATATATAATTTGTTTTGAAATCGGACCTCAAATTAAGGTTCAAATCCCCAATTTTTGAAAAACCCTAGGTTCTACCCAAAACACTCAATTCCCCCACGAAAATCTTTGATTTTAGGTTGAAATCATGTTAAAAGATACAAATGATTAAAAGAAATGAATAAAAACTAACTTACAATTGATTTTGAAGAAGATTTGTTCTTCGAAAATCGCCCAAAGGAGTTGTATTTTGAAAATGGTGTGAAAATGACTTAAAATCGGTTAAGTATAGAAAATTGCAGGTCTCTGATATGGGAAATACGAACAGGGGTTCGTAATTGCAAACCCCGACCCTCAGATATGGGATTTGCGAAGCACTGTTTGCAATTGTGAACGCTTCATAAATTCAGAACCTTCGCATTTGCGATACCATGGTCGCATTTGCGATGGTCGCATTTGCGATGGTCGCATTTGCGATATAACGATCGCATTTGCGATCCCTGGCCATCATGGGCACCTTCACATTTGCAAAGTATATTATCGCATTTGCGATGGAGGGTTAGGTCTGCGCTATCTCGCATTTGCGAGAAAACCTTCGCATTTGCGAGCCAGGCTTCGCATGCAGGTCAGTTTATACCAGCAAACTTTCAAGTTCAAAAATGCAACCCGTGGCCTATCTAAAACTTACCCGAGCCCTCGGGGCTCCAAACCAAATATTCACACAACCTCAAAAATATCCTACGAACTTATTCGTGCGATCAAATCGCCAAAATAACATCATAAACATCGAATTAAAACTCAAAGTCTAAGAATTCTTTCAAACTTCATAAAACATCAAAATTTCTAATTTAAGTCCGAAACACGTCAAACGACGTCCGTTTTCAACCAAATTTCACAGAAATGACTTATAGCATATATAAGACCTGTACCGGGCTTCAGATCTAAAATACGGGAACGATACCTACACGTTCTAATCAAATATCATTTCAATTTTTGTTAACAATTTTCGAAAGACAATTTCTTTTAAAAATTTATTTCTCGGGCTTGGGACCTCGGAATTCGATTCCGAACATAAGCTCGGGTCCTATATTTTTCTACGGATCCTCCGGGACCATCAAATTACGGGTTCAGGTCCGTTTACCCAAAATATTGACCAAATGCAAATTTATTCATTTTAACATCAAATTTTAGCACTTTTCACAGAATTTCACATCTAAGCTTTCCGGCTACGCGCCCGGACTGCGCACGCAAATTGAGGTGACTCTAAATGAGGTTTTTAAGGCCTCGGAAGCACAGAATTAATTAAAATAGGTGATGACCCCTTTGGGTCGTCACATTCTCCACCTTTAAAACAACCGTTCGTCCTCGAACGGACAGAAGAAGGAAGTACCTGAGTCGGGGAAAAGATGAGGATAATGGCTTCGCATATCGGACTCGGACTCTCAATTCAATAACTCAGGAGGCTGACCTCTCCACTGGACTGACGAAAAGAAGGGAAACTCTTGGATATCAACTGACGAACATGTCGGTCTAGAATAGCTACCGGCTCCTCCTCATAAGACAAGTACTTGTCCAACTGGACAGTGCGGAAATCTAACACATGGGTTGGATCGCTGTGATACCTCCGAAGCATGGACACATGAAATACTGGATGTACAGCTGATAAGCTCGGCGGCAAAGAAAGTCTATAAGCCACCTCTCCCACTCGATCAAGAATCTCAAATGGACCAATGAACCTAGGGCTAAGCTTGCCTTCCCAAACCTCATTACGCCCTTCATAGGCGACACTCGGAGCAATACCCGCTCGCCAACCATAAAAGCCACATCTCGAACCTTGCGGTCTGCATAACTCTTTTCCCTGGACTGAGCTGAACAAAGCCTATCCTAAATGATCATGATCTTGTCCAAGGCCTCCTGAACCAGAACCCAACCCAACAACCGAGCCTCTCTCGGCCTAAACCATCCAATCGGAGACCAACACTGCCTACCATACAAAGCCTCATAATGAGCCATCTGGATGCTTGACTGGTAGCTGTTATTGTAGGCAAACTCCGCTAAAGGCAAGAACTGATCCCACGAACCTCCAAAGTCAATAACATAAGCTCGGAGCATATCCTCTAAGATCTAAATAGTCTGCCCGGACTGACCATCTGTCTGGGAATGAAATGATGTGCTCAACTCAACCCATGTGCCCAACTCTCGCTGAACTGATTTCCAGAAGCACGGGGTAAACTGCGTACCCCGGTCCGAAATGATAGACACGGGCACACCATGAAGGCGAACAATCTCCCGAATATAGATCTCAGCAAACCTCTCAGAAGAATAGGAGACTTCCATAGGAATAAAATAAGCTGACTTGGTCAGCCTATCAACACTGACCTATATCACATCGAACTTCTTCCGAGTCAGCGGAAGTCCAGTAACAAAATCCATAATAATCCGCTCCCACTTCCACCTGGGAAGCTCAATCCTCTGAAATAACCCACCAGGCCTCTGATGCTCGTACTTAACCTGCTAACAATTAAAACAACGAGCCACATATGCTACGATATCCTTCTTCATTATACGCCACCAATAATGCTGCCGCAGATCCTGATACATCTTTGCGGCGCCCGGATGAATAGAGTACCGGGAACTATGGGCCTCCTCCAAAATCAACTCTCAAAACTCATCCACATTAGGCACACATAGTCGACCCTGCAATCTCAAAACTCCATCATCATCTAAGGTAATATGCCTGGCACCTCCGCGCTGCACCGTGTCTCTAAGGACAGACAAAAAGGGATTATCATACTGCCGATCACGGATACACTCCAATAATGAAGAATGGGTAACCGTGCAAGCTAACACACGACTGGGCTTAGAAACATCCAGCCTCACGAACTGATTGGCTAAAGCCTAATCATCCAAAGCAAGCGGCCTCTCACCGACTGGAATATAAACAAGACTGCCCATACTGGCTAACTTCCTACTCAAAGCATCGGCCACCACATTGGCCTTTCCCAGGTGATATAGAATGGTGATATCATAATCCTTCAAAAACTCCAACCACCTCCTCTGTCTCAAATTCAACTCCTTTTGCTTGAAAAAATACTAAAGACTGTTGTGATCCGTGAAAACCTCACATGCCACTCCATATAGATAATGCCTCCAAATCTTCAATGCGTGAACTATGGCTGCCAACTCCAAATCATGAACCGGATAGTTCTTCTCATGAATCTTCAAATGCCTCTAAGCATAGGGAATGACTTTGACATCCTGCATCAACACTGCTCCAAGCCCAATACAGGAAGCATCACAATAGACTGTATAAGGCCCTGAACCTGTGAGCAAAACCAACACCGGTGTCGTAGTCAGAGCTATCTTACGCTTCTAAAAGCTAGTCTCACACTCATCCAACCATCTGAACCGGGCACCCTTCTGGGTCAATCTGGTCATCGGGGCTGCAATAAATGAAAACCACTCCACGAACTGTTGATAGTAGCCTGCCAATCGCAAGAAACTCCGAATCTCCATAGCTGATGCTGGTCTAGGCCAGTTCTTGACTGCCTCAATCTTCTTTCGGTCCACCTAAATACCCTCTGATGATACTATATGACCCAGAAATACAACTGAACCCAACCAGAATTCACATTTTGAGAACTTAGCATATAACCGACTATCCCTCAGAGTCTGAAGGACCACTCTAAGGTGCTGCTCGTGCTCCTCCTGGCTGCGGGAGTATATCAATATATTATCAATGAAAACTATCACGAATGAATCCAAATAAGACATGAACACTCGGTTCATCAAGTCCATGAAAGCTGCTGGGGAATTTGTCAATCCGAATGACATAACCAAGAACTCATAGTGCTCGTACTGAGTGTAGAAGGTTGTCTTAGGAACATCGGATGCCCTAATCCTCAACTGATGGTAGCCAGATTGCAAGTCAATCTTGGAAAATACCCTGGCACCTTGAAGCTGGTCGAAGAAATCATCAATTCTCGGCAGTGGATACTTATTCTTGATCGTTACCTTGTTCAATTGCCGGTAATCAATACACATTCTCATTGACCCATCCTTCTTATTGACAAATAACACCGGCGCACCCCAAGGTGAGACACTGGGTCTAATGAAACCTTTCTCAAGCAAATCCTGCAACTGTTCCTTTAACTTCTTCAACTCTAGCAGGGTCATACGATATGGCGGGATAGAAATGGGCCGAGTGCTCGGAACCAGATCAATGCAGAAGTTAATATCCCTGTCGGGTGGCATACCTGGCAGGTCTGAAGGAAAAAGATCGGGGAACTCACAAAGAACGGGCACAGAATAAACAGAGGGAACCTCAACACTGGAATCAAGAACATAGGCTAAATAGGCCAAACACCCCTTCTCGACCATACGTCGAGCCTTCATATACGATATAACATTGCAGGTAGAATGATCAGGAGTCCCTCTCCACTCTAAATGAGGCATACTCGATAAAGCTAAGGTCACAGTCTTGGCATGGCGGTCCAAGATAGCCTGCTAATGTGATAACCAGTACATCCCCAATATAATATCAAAGTTGACCATATCTAAAAGCAACAAATCTATACGAGTCTTCAGATCCCCAATCACCACAATTCAAGACCACAATAGAGTTACCCAACGGTGTAGACACATAAACAGGAATACCCAATGCATCAGTAGGCATGACCAAATACGGGGCAAAATAGGATGACACAGACGAATACGTAGACCCTGGATCAAACAACACTGAAGCATCTCTATCACAAACTAGAACTGTACCTGTAATAACTACATCTGAAGCCTCTGCCTCGGGCCTGGCTTGAAGAGCATAACATCGGGGCTGGGCCCCACCACTCTGATCTACCTCTCTGGGATGGCCTGCTGCTGGCTAGCCTCCACCTCTGGTGGTCTGAGCTCCACCTCTATGACCTCTACATCCACCTCTGGCACCCCTACCCCCACCTCTAGCTGGCTGGGCAGGTTGTGGAACACCTAGTGCCTGAACCATGGCACGAGAACCCTGGTGCTGAGAGTTGCTCGGTGCTCGAGGGCAAAATCTGGCAATATGACCCGTGTCACCACAAATGTAACAAGTCCTCGACTGCTGAGTCTGCTGGCCCTGTCGACCTGAATAACTACCATGGAAACTCTAAAGTGACAGTGCACTGATAGGAGCTGGCCTTGCACTGAATAGCTGCTGATCAGAATAGTGCGCATGAGAACCACGACCACCTGAGGCACCGTGAGAAACCTGGAGGGCTGACTAGAAAGGCCTAGAAGGCCGACCCTTATCATACGAATCTCTGCCTCCAGACGAGGCAGCACATAATCGGCCTGACTGACGGGGTCTCTTGTCTGCCCTATGACCACCCCCTATGACAATACCATCTCAATCCTCGGGGCCGTATTGGCCGTCTCCTGAAAGGATATCTCGCTCCCAGCCTCTCTAGCCATCTGAAGACGAATAGGCTGAATGAGTCCATCAATAAACCGTCTCACTCTCTCCCTCTCAGTAGGAAGTATAGCAAGAGCATGGTGGGCTAACTCAATAAACCTGGTCTCGTACTGGGTAACTATCATGGATCCCTACTGGAGACTTTCGAACTGCCTCTGATAGGCCTCTAACTGTTTAATAAGGAGAAACTTCTCCAGAAATAGATGTGTGAACTGCTCCCAGGACAAGGCTGGAGACCCTGCTGGTCTAGCTAAATAATAATCCCTACACCAAGTCTTGGCGGATCCAGACAACCGGAATGTAGCGAAATCAACCCCATTGTTCTCAACAATACCCATGTTCCGAAGAACCTCGTGGAAGCTGTCCAAATAATCCTGAGGATCCTTGGTAGATGCACCGCTGAAGGTAGTAGTGAAGAGCTTGCTGAACCTATCCAACCTCCACAAAGCATCGGCAGACATAGATGCCCCATCACCGACCTGGACTACCACACCCGGCTGAGCCGCTCCAACTGGATGAATACCGGAGTCTGAATCTGGGGAGCTACCTGCTCTGGAGTACGAGTAGCAGGAGTTTGGGAGACGGCTGGTGCTACAGGGAGCAAACCTGCTCGGGTTACACTCTCCATAAGACCCACCAATCGGACCAGAGCGTCCTGAAGAACTGGGGTAGCAATAAACCTCTCTGGGACCTGAGCTGGGACCACCGGAACTGTTGGGGTTGGGGCCGGAACCTCCTTGTCAAAGTCAACCTGAGGCTCCGCCACTGGTGCTGCTACTCGGGGTTGAGCTCTACCCCTACCTCGGCCTCTAGCATGGCCTTAGCCTCGCCCTCTGCCCCTTGTGTGAGTTGTCTGGGGCTCGAACTGCTGATTAGAAGATGAGCAAGCATGTGTTCTCGCCATCTACGAAAGAACAGAGTAGAAATTAAATTAGCATTGGGAAACCAAACCGCACGACAAGAAAGAACAAATGTGAAACTTTTCTTAACTCAATAGCCTCTGGGATAAATACAGACGTCTCCGTACCAATCCCTCAGACTCTACTAAGCTTGTCTATGAGTTTGGAGACCTATGTAACCTAGAGCTCTAATACCAACTTGTCACGACCCAAATTTCTCACCCTCGGGGGTCGTAATGGCGCCTACTCGTGGAAGCTAGCCAAGCCAAGAACCTTTGCAAACATTAACCTATATCGTTTTATACATGATTAAACAATTTAATTATCAATGAATAAGCAATTAAAAGACAACGAAAAGTAAAATTTAGTGGAAGTCTCAGATATGTGAATTGTGGAGCACTGTTCGCAATTGTGAATGCTTCATAAATTAAGGACCTTCGCATTTGCGAGACCTAGGTCGCATTTGCGATGGTCGCATTTGCGGCATAACGATCGCATTTGCGATCCCTGGCCATCTTGGGCACCTTCGCATTTGCGAAGTATATTATCACATTTGCGATGGAGGGTCAGGTCTGGGCTATCTCGCATTTGCGAGAAAACCTTTGCATTTGCGAGCCAATGCGAAGCCTGCAGGTCAGTTTATACCAGCAAACTTTCAAGTTCAAAAATGCAACCCATGGCCTATCCAAAACTCACCCCGAACCCTTGGGGCTCTAAACCATATTCACACAACCTCAAAAATATTGTACGAACTTATTCATACGATCAAATTACCAAAATAATATCATAAATATCGAATTAAACCTCAAAATCCAAGAATTCTTTCAAACTTCATAAAAGATCAAATTTTCCAATTTAAGTTTAAAACACGTCAAACGACGTCCGTTTTCAACCAAATTTAACAGAAATGACTTAAAGCATATATATAACTTGTACCGGACGTCGGAACCAAAATACAGGCCTGATACCAACACGTTCTAATCAAATATCATTTCAATTTTCCTTAACAATTTCAGAAAGATAATTTCTTTTAAAAATTTATTTCTCAGGCTCGAGACGTCAGAGTTCGATTCCGAGCATACGCCCGAGTCCCATATTTTCCTACGGACCCTCCGAGACCGTCAATTACGGGTCCGGGTCCGTTTACCCAAAATATTGACCAATGTCAAATTTATTCATTTTCACATCAAATTTAAGCATTTTCACTGAATTTCACATCTAAGCTTTCTGGCTACGTGCCTGACTATGCACGCAAATCGAGGTAACTCTAAATGAAGTTTTCAAGGTCTCGGAAGCACAAAATTAATTAAAACAGGTGATGACCCCTTTGGGTCGTCACAGATAGAATCCTTCCATTCTTAATAAGATGTTTCGAGTTTGAACCCAAAAAATGAAAAAGATTAGAATAGAAAACGCTTTCCTTTTTAATGAGCCTTACACGACGAAAATTCAAATTAATCGAAACTCTAATGGGATACCAAACACTGAATAAAAAATAATTAAAAAAACATAAAAATAAAAAGACTATGAATCAAATGAGATTCTACTATTGTATAAAATTAATTAACTTTATAGGTATATAGTTTTTAATGTAATAGACTCTATCTTCTTATCTTTTTTTATTTCCTTCCTCCGTACCCTCTATCCCTTTTTCCTAGAGGTGATTATTTTTTTTTGGATGTTAACTATTAGGTGAAAGCTATTTGTTCATGAGTAATATAATTATATATTATTAACAATTTTTCAAGTAAAATATAAGAATAATATTTACCGTAAAAATGGTAATAATAATTAAATTTATCGATGGGACTCTAAAAATACGTGATCTATTTTTATGCTAGTTGTTAAGCAGCTGATGCTAGATGTGTGAAGTTAAAAGATGAAATGCGAGCTAAAATGGAGCTATAATCGAACCAGGCACTACAAAAAAATCATGTATTACATGGGAATTTTGGTGGGGATTATATAAGAAAATTTGCAGGAAACTAAGTTTCATGCGGAGTTTCCTTTCAAAAATATTCTAATAGAAAAATCTTCGAAGGTAATTATTACCTGGGAATTTTTATCCCCGGGTAATATTCTTGGAGATTTTAAATCCGCATGAAAATTACCTGGGTTTTAAATTCGCATGTAAATTACGTGCGAACTTTTTCATAGGAAAATTTAGATATTCCCACAAAATTTTGGTAAAAAATTAACGAAACTTAAGGAGTTTTCTAGGAAATAGCTGCAAGTACACATATATATATATATATATGTATATAGTAATCACCTTAAATGTATAAGGTAACACCCTGTATATTTGTGGATCACTCGAAGCTTACCTATACGACCTTTATCAGATGCTTAGTTAATAAAGTGCAAATATTTATGACTCTTTGCCGATGTGGGACAAGTACATCCCAACTACCAATTCCCAATATAGTACTATTTGCGTACTGTTATTAATGCTTACCTTTTATTAAAAAAAACAATTTTTTTATTAAAGGATGCATTAATTAAGGATTTCGTAAAACAAATAAAACACTATTTTCCAGGTAATAGCAAATTAAATTTGTATTACTTTCGAATTTAAGATCCTTAGTTTTTTTTTTTAAATTTTCATTTATGCTTCTCGAATAACATATTACTTTTCTTTATAAAAAATACACTAATTGACAAGAATTAAATACAATGTACATAATAATTAGTAAGAATTATTTCACTAATCCTAATAAAATACACATAATTAAGTTTTTTTATTAATAATGGTAGGATTTGATCAGGAAATGATGTTAGAAAGTAAAATTATAAGATTATTCGATAGTAAGTTTCAATACTAAGAATCTCAAACTATATCATTTCATATATGCTATAATTGACTTTTATCTAATCAACTATATATGAAAAAATGACATACATAAGATAGAAAGTTAATAAAACATAGTTCCAACTATATTATTTTATATATGCTATAATTAACTTTTATTTAATCAAATACATGTGAAAAAATGACATACATAAAATAAAAAGTTAATAAAACTTAGTTATATTTTTATAAATGTAACGTAATTTTTCTCTACTTAGAAGTTAAACTTAAATAGGTGTCAATAATTTAGCTATATTTAGTATATTTTTTGATGATATTAGTTGAAATATTTAAAATATAATCGTATTTTATCTTTATTATGTTCTTTATATCAATTATATTAAATTTTTAATTCTTAAAATAATTAGTTTTGTGATAATTATTTTGTTATTGAATTTGCTCAAAAAGTAATAACCGACTATGTTATGCTAAATGACTTTAAATGCCCAATCTAAACATATATACATCATTAATTTTTAGATAGGATCAATAATTTCTATTTACTTATGCATAAATAGATAATTATATGGATAAAATTAATTCTCAAATATTATATATCCAATTGAAACAACAATAATAAAATTTCTATCAAAATACTAAGAACAAATACCCAATCAAAACTGTATATTAAAATACTCAAGTAAATTCTAAAGAAATAAATTTTGTTTAAAACCACACAAATAATCTCTAATTAATTTCTTAGGTAATAACTATTTTAGGTAAATCCCAAGCTATATTACAAAGAATAAATTTGTAAAAAAAATAACAATAATATAATCCCCATGTAATTTAACCAAATAAGTAAATCGCAAGAAAAAAAATTCTACCTATATTCACGTCAACCAAATCTCTAGGTAATTCTCAATGTAAGAAAATTCACAGGTAAATCCCCAAGAAAATATTTCTAACTAAATTTGTAGCACTAATATCTCAAGGTAATTCCCTATCTAAGATAATCCCCAGCTAAATCTGAAAGAAAAAATCTCCAGCTAAATCTGCCGCAATAATATCCCCATGTAATTTTCCAAATAAGCAAATCCCCAGATAAATCCCCAAAAAAATATCCCCAACTAAAGTCACATGTAGAAGTACCTAGGGATTTTCCTTCGAATTAACATATGATTTTATTTTTATTTTCTTTATTTGCTTACCTGCGGATTTTCATACGGAAATGTACTTGCTGATTTATTTCCGTGGGTAATTTTTCAAGTAATATTTTGGTGCATAATGGCGCCAAAGTTACCTGTAGATTTTTCTAGGAAAATATTTTTCGGATGTAAAATATTTTAAATTTAGGAATAATAGCGTTTCCCATGAAAATCCGCAGGTATTATCTGCGAATTAAATCCTCAGGTAAAATTCCCATGTAATTAGTATTTTTCTTGTAGTGCGGGGGGTTTAGCTATTCGGTCTCGGACTTACCGATGAGGGGCCTCGAGGTCAATGCCTGGGCTAGGGCTCGAGCTAGAGCTATCGGGTTAGGGAAGAGCTAACAATTAGAATATAATTGATGGAGGCTCTTTATGGCCAATAACAAGCAGCAAATGAAGAACAAGTATGAAAGTAATAAATAGGAGCAATAGTTTTGAGAGAATATGTAAGAGAGAGGAGCAACAGTAGGAGTCTTCTTACAAAATGGTAAGGATCCCCTATTTATAGAAGGAAAATTTCAACATAGTACAAAAATACATTAATTGCAAAGATATGGAGATGGGACTGTCACGACCCGGATTTCCTACCATCGGGAGTTGTGATGGCGCCTACTGTCGGAGCTAGGCAAGCCAAGCATTTAAACATTTTCTGATCAACCCAACAATAGTAATAATAACGAGTCATTTAAATAAAAGCGGAAGTTAATATTTTTCTACCCAAGACTGGCGTCGCTATCCCATGAACTACTAAAGAGTGCTACAAACAAGTCTGAAGAGAAATACATATATGTCTGTCTCGGTACAATGAAAACAAACTGAAAACATAAAAATGGACTTCGGCCTGGGAATGCCAGTTAGGCTACCTCGTAAGTCCCTGGACTGAAGTCAGCTCCCGATCAATATCCTACTGCTGCGGTCCAAAAGCTGCTCTGGTACCGTGATCTGTGCAAAAGAGCACAGAAATGTAGCTTCAGCACAACCGACCCCATATGCTGGTAAGTGCCTGGCCTAACACCGGCGAAGTAGTGATGAGGCTAGACAGGACTACCAAATCAACCCGTACAGTTTAATATATATATATATATATA
>MU765602.1:46764-64738 GCA_026770625.1 Nicotiana glauca | reverse complement strand
GTGGCTAAAATCCAAGATTATAATTTTCTAGGTTTTCAACCAAAACCTCAATATTTACTCTAATTTAAATGCCTAAATCCGTATATAAACTTGTATTTAACTCAAAACCAGTAGAAATCACTTACCCCATGCTTGATGATGAAAATGACGCTCAAAAGTTGCTCCAAGATCGCTCCCATGAAAGAAAAATGAAGTGAAATGAGCCAAAACCCGATTTAAAATAACACTGCCCAGACAACCCTTCTATGCGATTGCAACCGCAGCCCTGCAATCGCATAGACCCAAAAAATGTTGCCTCCCAAATTGCACTATGCGATCACATAGAGGGGCATGCGATCGCATAAGGTCCAGCCTTCCTCCTATGCGATCGCATTGCACCTCCTGCGATCGCATAGGCCAAAATTCCAACTCCTCTCCCCTTGCTCTATGCGATCGCAGACCTCCTCATGCTATCGCATAGAGTAAAAATCTGCTGCACTTATACCAGAAAACCAGCAAATCCTCACAAGGCGAAAATCGATCCGTTAACCATCCTGAATCCATCCGGGAACCGAACCAATCATACCAACCAGTCCCAAAACACATTACGGACTTGCTCAAGGCCTCAAATCATAACAAACAACGCTAAAACCATGAATTACACCTCAATTCAAGCTTAATGAACTTTGAAATTTCAAACTTATATTTCCGATGTTTAGACATATCAAATCACGTCCGATTGACCTCAAATTTTGCATAAAAATCATATTTGACATTACGGACCTACTCCAACTTTCAAAATTGGATTCCGACCCCGATATCAAAAAGTCAATCTCTGGTCAAACTTCTCAAAAACCTTCAAATTTCTATCTTTATCCAAATTGCTTCAAAATGACCTACGGACCTCCGAATTCACTTCCGATCGCGCTCCCGACTCCAAAATCACCATACGAAGCTACTCCCAGTCTCAAAATCCCAAACGGACATCGATAACGCTGAAATACACTCCAAGCCAAACTTAAGAAATTCCTTCTAAAATGCTAACTTCCACAATTGGCGCTAAACGCTCCCAGGTTATCCAAAACCCAATCCGGGCATACGCCCAAGTTCGAAATCATCATACGAACCTGCTGGAACCTTCAGATCCTGATTCTGAGGTTGTTTACTCAAAATTCCAATCCTAGTTCATTCTTTCAACTTTAAGCTTCTCAAATGAGAATTTTCATTTAAATTTAACTCTGATGTTCCTGAATTTAAATTCCTACCATGCGAACAAGTCACAATACCTGAAATAAAGCTGCTCATGGCCTCAGATTGCTGAACGATGCGCTAGGGCTCGAAACGACCGGTCGGGTCGTTACAGGGAACTTTGCATTTGCAAAACTAGGCAGGCCCGGGGACTTTCGCATTTGCGAGTAAAATCCTCGCATTTGCGTCCTGTGCGAAATTTCCTAGACCTCGCAATAGCGACTCGAAGCTCGCATTTGCGAAAACCATAGAAGCCAACATACCAGATTTTTCAAAAATGAGAAATGCAATTCGATGCTTATCCAAAACTCACTCGAGCCTTCGGGGCTCCAAACCAATTATGCACACAACCTCAAAAACATCCTACGGACTTACTCGTGCGATCATATCGCCAAAATAACATCAAAATCAATGAATCAAACCTCAAAATCATCATTTTTCATTCTAACTTCATAAACTTCCAACTTTAGATATTTAGGTCCGAAACACGTCAAATGACATCCGATTTCAACCAAACATTACAGAAAGCGCTTAACACATATTTAAGACTTGTACCGGGTATCGGAACAAAAATACGAGCCCGATAACATAGTCTTTTAATCAATTTTCATTTTCATTTTCCTTAATAATTTCAGAAAAACAATTTCACAGAAAAATTCTTTTCCTCAGGTTCTAGACCTTCGATTTCTACTCCGGGCACATGCCCGAGTCCCATATTTTTCTACGGACCCTCCGAGACCGTCAAATCACGTGTCCGGGTCCGTTTACCAAAAATATTGATCGAAGTCAACTTTAATCATTTTAAAGCCACATTTTGAAAATTTTCACAGAATTTAACATATAATCTTTCCGGCTATGCGCCAGTACTGTGCACGCAAATCGAGGCAACTAAAAGTGAAGTTTTCAAGGCCTCGAGAGCATGGAAAAAGAGAGAAATCTGGTGATGACCCTTTGGTTCATCACAGGGACGGCCAGACATGATACCCTGATGCAGGTTCCGGGCAGGTTCTGGGCAGACCGGCTTTGTCAGACTTAGCCGCGTGTCATGGGAACTTCCCATTCTTACTCTAGCCTCGATCGGTATTCCCTTTAGGTTGGGCCTCAACGAGCCTCGAGGGAGGGAAGCGGGTCACAACTTCATATCCTCGAAGCCTCAAGATGTTTTTCTGAAATGAACTAATAGCAAGAAATTGGACCCTCTGATTTTGACAGGTAAATCCCCAAGAAAATATTCCTAACTAAATTTATAGCACTAATATCTCAAGGTAATTCCCCAGCTAAGATAATCCCCAACTAAATCTGAAAGAAAAAATCTCCAGCTAAATCCGCCGCAATAATATCCACATGTAACTTCCCAAATAAGCAAATCCCCAGATAAATCCCCAAGAAAATATCCCCAAATAAAGTCGCATGTAGAGGTACCTAGGGATTTTCCTTCGAATTAACATGGGATTTTATTTTCATTTTCTTTATTTGCTTACCTGTGGATTTTCCTGCGGAAATGTACTTGCCGATTTATTTTCGTGGGTAATTTCCCAAGTAATATTTTGGCGCATAATGGCGCCAAACCTGTAGGATTTTCTAGGAAAATATTTTTCGGATGTAAAATATTTTAAATTTAGGAATAATAATGTTTCCCATGAAAATCCGCAGGTATTATCTACGAATTAAATCCTCAGATAAAATTCCCATGTAATTAGTACTTTTCTTGTAGTGCGGGGGGTTTAGCAATTCGGGTCTCGGACTGACCGATGAGGGGCCTCGAGGTCGATGCCTGGGCTCGGGATCGAGCTATCGGGGATAACCGGGGAAGAGCTAACCGTTAGAATATAATTGATGGAGGCTCTTTATGGCCAATAACAAGCAGCAAATGAAGAACAAGTATGAAAGTAATAAATAGGAGCAATAGTATCAAGAGAATACGTTAGAGAGAAAAGAGAGAGAGAGAGAGAGATAGAGAGAGAGAGAGAGTTATTATTTCGTGTAGAATAGTTGGAGCAACAGTAGGAGTCTTCTTACAAAATGGTAAGGATCCCCTTTTTATAGAAGGAAAATCTCAACATAGTACAAAAATACATTAATTGCAAAGATATGGAGATGAGACGGCTAGACATGATACCCTGATACAGGTTCCGGGCAGGTTCTAGGCAGACCGGCTTTGTCACACATAGCCGCGTGTCATGGGAACTTCCCATTCTTACTCTAGCCTCGATCGGTATTCCCTTTAGGCTGGGCCTCGACGAGCCTCGAGGGAGGGGAAGCTCGGTTACAACTTCATATCCTCGAGGCCTCGAGATGTTCTTCTAAAATGAACTAATAGCAAGAAATTGGACTCTCTGATTTTGCCACATACAGATAGTCTCCGCGTTTCCTAGAATGAAGCGATGTGAAATGATTCTGATGCCTTCGGGATCCCTATGGAGACATGATAATGCAACCTATGACATGAGTCTTCACGATAACCGAGACATCCCGTGGACTTGTCTTTTCGATGCCATTCAATACATTGTCAATTCCTGTCCTTCAAAGAGACAGCACCACCGTCGATTCAATTTTTTAAGGACGCATTGATTGCATCTGCCGATCAGTCTTTCATGGTCATCGATGGCCATATCATTACCTCCTATAAATGGGGGGCATTCCGGCACTATCTCCCTATCCAAATGCCCTTCTTCATTCATTCATCCCTTTCTTCTCATCATCTTTCTTTATTGTTAACCACCATGCTTGGGGCCCACGCTTTCAAGGTTGTATGGAAGCATTCTCATCAGCTGTACGTTGGCCTTCTGCTTTAGCTTCCCTTTGTCGAAAGAGATCATACCATCTTATCGTTGCTGCTGTTGTTGTTACGCCTGCTACTGCTATCCTTATTGGCTCGAGGTGATGACACAAAGGCAGCCGACTTCTTTCGATATAGAAGGGCGTTCGGACTCTACACCGCTGCTCACTCTCCTATCCTGGCCTGGTGTGGCACTTCATTCCATGGGTTTTTTAATTTTTCTCCCAAGGGATAAAATGGCACATCCGGCCGTTGAGGCTGAGGCCCGCCGAATCTTTAACCTTTGGCTTCGGCGGGTAATGTCTCTTTTTTCTGCCTCTTCTGCATCCTCCCCCTTTCCTATTCTTTATCTCCTCCCTAGGGGTTGTTATTCCATGGGATCGATCTGGGAACCAAGAGGAGGTGGCGATAGAAAGAATTGCCTTTGAGGATACGAGCTCGAGGAGGTGGCGCTCGGAGGTGCTTCTACCAGAGATGAACCTTCAAGAGTAGGCTAGGCTCTAGGCTTCATTTCCTGTATAGACCTTTTGTAGGCTTTTGTAATAATATGTAAGGACCCCTCGAGGGCTGTTGTAAGCAAACGTTTATTAATATAAATATATTTTCTTGACCTCTGTCGTTGATGCTTGTCATACTCTTTTATATTTGTGGGGATTCTGAATGTATGCCTCTGCTGACGATTTATTAATATCTAACTTGGGTGCGAGTATTCTTACCGATCTTCGATTGATAGAAATGGCTCCTCTCTGAGACCACCGTCATTCCTCGAACCAAGCCTGAATTGATCTGATAGACTCGGTCCGTCAGGACCCTCGAGTCGCATGGAGATAGCACGTTGAGCTTTGAAATTTTTGAGAGTGGTCTTTGAGTGAGGTTCAGCTTCAGGCGCTTGGAGATTTGCTTTGAGCTTGATGTAGATAATTTTCAAGGCGTTGTAGATAGGCCTCCACTGAGGGGTTTCCCATATTTAGGCAATGTCCTGAGGTCGAGCCCTCATGGACGGAGCTCGAAGTGCTTATTTTCCTTCAGAGGAAAACTTCAAGATCGGGTATCATCTCGAACTCTACAATGGTATTGAAGGCTTTTTGCAACCTAACTTCTTTTTGATGGGTGTCCTCGAGGTCGGGTACCATCCCGGGACTGGAGATGGTGTTGTTGGCTTCTTGAAGTCTAATTTCTTAGTGATGGAGATCCTCGAGGTCGGGTACCACCTAGGACTGGAGATGGTGTTGTGGGCTTCTTGAAGCCTAACTTCTTGTTGGTGGGGGTCCTCGAGGTCGGGTACCACCTCGGGACTGGAGATGATGTTGTTGGCTCCTTGGAGCCTAGTTTCTTATTGATGGATATCCTCGAGGTCGAGTACCACCTCAGGTCTTGCATCGAAGTCATTGGCCTCCCGGGGCTTATCTTGTGTAGGCAGACTGTTGCTGTTTCCACATATATATAGGGTTACTTCCCCTTCTTGGGAGATCCCACTTCTTTAGATAGCTATCCTTCAATTTCAACGTCCAGTCCTTCGTTACCTTAGCACCAGAGTGTTTAAGTCAGTTCCTGCTTTAGCTTTCTAGTCTTGCCATAGCCATGACTGTTATTTCGGGGTTTGCCCGGCAGAGAGGGAAGAGTATCACTCCCAGCGCTCAGGATCCACAAGAGTTTACCTTGAAGACTATGTGTTTGATAAGAGAGGAGCACCTCGAGTTAGTGAGGAGATATTGCGGATAGGCGGAGAAGGTAGCGCTACAGGTGCTTCCTCTGGATGAGGGTAACACGGACCCTACCGATGGATTCCTAAACTTGTACACGTATCCCTTCACACGAGGCTCCCTTAATAAGGTTGTGCTCGACTTCTATTTAAAGTATCGAGTCACTTAGTGTAGATACATCTGTCGTTTTGGCGAATAGTGTTGATGATGAGGTTCTTTGTGAAGAAGGCGGGGCTTGAATTCATGCTCAGCCATCCCGTCAGGCTATACCGGCCTTTCATCATCGAGGTATGCTAACCTTGCGGTGTCGTTCATCTATGCCTTTTGTTGTTGACAATGAGGAAGGTGGAGATCGAGAGTGGTTTAGCTGGTTCGTCTGGGTCCGGACGGCTGACATTATTCCCGTGGAACTTAGGCCATTCCTTGATTAATGGAATTATGCACGTGAGCAAAGCGTCTCGTGTTCTCTGATTTGCTCACGGTGAAAGCTAGTTTTGTAACTGTGTTTCCTTCTTTTCTACAACAATCTCATGGGTGCCGGGCGAAGGTACTGATCTGCCTGGGTGGGTCCGGAAGCTGGCGACCCACTCAACTTTCAATGAGCGTAGGTGGCGAGCTGTGTCCCAGGGCAGATGGGAAGCAAAACTCCACGGTGCGTATGTATACTGCTTTTTCCTTGTCCCTTGTTCATTTGGAGAGACATTTTTCCCTTATCATGTATTAATCTGGTTGTTGTAGGTATAAGAGAGCGTCCAAAGGCGAGGTCGTGCTCCTCTAGGGAGGGGGAAGGGTTTCCAGCTTTCGAGCTAAAGGATGACAATAATAAGCGGGACATGTACCCGCAGGGCGATGGCTCTCACGGTAAGGCGAAGCGGGGCTGGGCCTCTGAGACGGAAACATCGTCCGAGCCCGCTGCACCAGAAGTTTCTAATTCTGGAAGGATGGCTCCTCCGAGTGATAGTGCTTCGATCAAGGTTGATTCTTCCAAGGCTGAGGGGACTGGACCAATAGATGTGTGCTCGTCCTTAGAGGAAGTGACTCCACTTTGCGCTGAGCTTTGCCATAGGCCTTTCGAATCCCGTGCCTTCCCTTTCTTATCGAGTTTTTCATTTGCAGGCCTTTGACAGGCTTAGGTCTGAGCTGCCCTGTCACAGAGCTAGGCTCTGGAAAGTTCTAGATGAGTGTAGATCCCTTAGGCTCCTTTGTGAGAAGAAGGAAGTTGAGTTGGTACACTGGTGATATGAGGCGTATCGGAGCTCGAATTACGAGAGCTATTTAATGGAGCAGGTAACTTCCCATCCTGGTTGAGTACGCGTTTTGCTTTTTAACATCTAAGGTTATCTCTTCGCCTGTCCCAGATGCAGAAGAAGATGGAGGCCCTAGAGCGTCTTAGGGGTAAAGCCGACCGAATCAGAAATGAATGTGGCGAGTTAAGATCTCGGGCGCATGTCGAAGCTTCAGAGGAGAAAGGTGCCTTGGCTAAAGTTCCTACCTTTGAAACTCAACTTCGCGTAGCTCGCGACGATGCCTTGGTTCAGAATAAAATGATTGTAGAACTCGAGTCTGAGCTTTCAAAAGTCGGGGCTAAGGTCGTTGATGCCCAGGCCGAAGTTGCAATGAGCCGGACTAATGCTGACCAGGAGATGGCAATCTATTTAAAGGATGCTCTCGATGCTCAAACTGAGCTGAGAAGGGTCCACGATCGTGAAGAGTGGATCAAAGAATTTGCTTGTTGCAAATCCTGAAGAAAGGTTCTCAAGGAGGTTGGTGCCAGGGGTTTTGTTCTTCCGGAAGAGTTGGCCCGAGCGAGGGCAAATGAGTGTGGTGTTCGGTTACTCCTATCCGACTCCGAGGAGAATAGAGATGAGGCCGATAGGCCGTAATCCTCAGGGGCTGGGCGTAGATTTTTTGTAGATGGAGAATACGTTTTTTTTGCATATGTAAATAAAAGAAGGCTTGAGGATTTATTTCTTCTGTACCCCTTTCTACTTCTCTTCTGACCATGTGGTCTGGTTTTGGAGTTGGTGAGAATCCTTAGATTCGTGATATGGCTCCGGGGCTCATTAGGCAGGCCCGAGGGCTCTTACGCATTCGATCGATGCAACCTTTAGTGTAAGCTGGCATTAGAGCTCTTATGCTTTTGCTCAAATATTTTGGGTTTAGTCTCCGAGTCGGGTTTTGACTCGAGCTCATCCGACCCTCAAGCTTTTATGTTTGCATGGACGGGCAACAATGGCTCTTACGCCTTTGGTCGAAGCGACCTTTTATATGCACGGACCTGAGGCTCATTAAGCTGGCGACAATGGCTCTTATGCTTTGCCCATAGGCATGTATAGTTAACTATTTTGGGTCTGGTCTCCGAATCGGGTTACCACTCGAGCTCATTTTGACCCTCAAGCTTTCATATTTTAAGCTAGCAACAGTGGCTCTTAAGCTTTTGGTCGTTGCGACCTTTTAGTGTGTGTGGTCATGAGGCTCATTAGTCTTGCGACAATGGATCTTACGCTTTGCCCTTAGGCATATGTAGGCTTTTTTTTCCTCTCGTTAAAGACTTTTGCAATGATTTTTCCTGACCCGTCATCGGTTCGGGAAGAACCTCGATTTCAAATCATTTGCGGCGATGTTCGAGCACTTCAGAAGGTTTGGCTCGTAGGTTGAGTAGCTCGAAGCCTTGTGATTTGGAGCTGACATGGTCGAAACTCTTTTGCCTGTCGAGGGTAGCCTGTTTAACCGGTTTCTTTCAAAGTATATTTGAAGTAATGGCCTATAATTTTGTAGCGATGGTCGGGCATCCCTGAGTCGCGTTAATTCGGCTAGTACAACCGTATGACCGTAGACATTTGTGTTTGGACGGAGCCCTTTTTGGTCCTGACTGTAGTAGTTTAGGTGTCTATATTGAGGGTATGCCTTTTTAGGGGTATTAAAAATTTGATATATAGCCTGAACTTCGGGATTGAGTTTTATGCCTGTAGTATGGTCTCACAAAATTTTCATATCGTTGAGGTCTTACAGGTTTTTCATACCATGGAGGTCTTACAGTTTTTTCATGTCGTTGAGTTCCTACAGTTTTTTCATGTCGTTGAAGTCTTATAGTTTTTTCATGTCGTCGCGGTCTTATAGTTTTTTCATGACGTTAAGGTATTAAAGGTTTTTCATGCCGTTGAAGTCTTACAGATTTTTCATGCCGTTGAGGTCATACAGGTTTTTATGCTGTTGAGGTCTTATAGATTTTTCATGTCGTTGAGGTCTTATAGTTTTTTCATGTTGTTGAGGTCTTACAGGTTTTTCATGCCATTGAGGTCTTACAAATTTTCATGTCGTTGAGGTCTTATAGATTTTTCATGCCATTGAGGTTTTACAGTTTTTTCATGTCGTTGAGGTCTTACAAGTTTAAATGCTGCCTTATGTAGGTCTTAAGAGACCAAGGTTGCCCGCTCAGGGTCTTATGGCCTCGTGTTTTGATGAGTTGATAGAGGTGGCATTTGACGGCAGTCCCCGAGTCGTCGAGAGTTTCTTGACTCGGGAGCCATTTTTTGCGAACTTTACATTGCTTCATCGAGGGCTTATGATTTTGGAGATCCCGACCCTGAGGCCGTGCATTTTTTTTTTGAGATTTCGACGCCAGCCCCCGAGTACTCAAGATACTTTTTGCGTTGGAGATATTTAACAATTTCCGTGTTGCCTTATCTGAGGGCTTGCAATTTCAGAATTCGGACTCGGAGTTCGTTTTAGTGTTGAATTGTTGACGTCAGTCCCCGGGTGTTCAGGACATTTTCGGCGAAGGAGTAGTTTTTCGTGGAGGTGGCGAGCCACTTTTGGAGTTCGAGATGTCTTGACAAAAGATATTCTCCGATTATTTGATACAGGTTTACATGTATTCACCGTCGGGGGCCCGACTATATGGACACGGTTCATTTGACGGTTTGGCCCGGTATATTACTTTCCTATAGGGACCTCGTTTGGCATTTCTTGGTTTTTCCGAGCAGGTGGCTTCCGGGGGGATCCCCCTAGCATTCGAGGATGATTGTGAAAGAATATTTGAACATTTGTTGAGTTTCCCTTAGGTAGCATGTGGATGTTGCCTCGTTAAAAACCTTGCCGATAAAACCCTTTTTTAGGAAAAAAACTCGGCCAAAGGAAAAGAGTGCAACGGATGCTTTAAAAACCTAAGGTCTTCGAGCTGGGTTAGCATTCTTGACCGCTTCGATCGGGCGCCTGCATAAGGGTTAGTCTGAAATATAAAATGAAGAGGGAGATGGTCATACCTTAATGTGAGACGCGCCGGCGATATTTTGAGGATCGATATGTTCCAATCACTCGAGACAAGGATGCGGTTCAGTCCTTTATTTCGTTTAATCGGGCTTGATCAAGGGTGTGCCTCGATTACCCTTTGGCCCTTTTGCGGGCGGAGGTGCGCGTGACGGTGCCACATTGTGCACCGCAAACATTTCACTTGCCGCATGTTATTCTCTATAGACAGTTTTAATTCCGTCCTTTGTTGGGAATTTCATCATTTGGTGAAGAGTGGATGGTACCGCTCTCATGCAGTATATCCACGGCCATCTGAATAAGGCGTTATACCTCATGTCTCCTTCGATGACATGGAATTTGAGGTTTTGGGTCGTGCCGGCCATGATGATCGGGGGATGATTTCTCCTTTCGTCATTTCACTTTCCATGTTGAATCCATTGAGGACTCGAGTGGCGGGCACAATTTGATCGAGTAGTCTGAGCTGATCTATCACCCTGGACCTGATAATGTTATCCGAGCTACTTGGATCTATGAGTACACATTTTATTTGAAAAGAATTTAGAAGGAAAGAGATTACTAGTGTGTCAATGTGAGGTTGAGACAAGGACTCGATGTCCACTTCCCTGAATGTAATGGAGACCTCGGGAATATATCCCCAGGTCCGTTTTTCCCTGGTGATGGATATTTCGTCCTTCTCATTACGGGTTCCTGCGAGGCATCGACGCCTCCCATGATCATGTGGATGACACGTTGTGGCTCGTTTGCCTTGTTCTTCTTGGTCAACTCTCTTTCCCGAAACTGAATTTTGGCTCTATTGCTAAGGAATTCCCGGAGATACCCTTTGTTAAGTAGTCGAGCTACTTCTTCCCATAGTTGGCGGCAATCTTCGGTCCCGTGGCCGTGCGTGTTGTGACACTCGCACACTAAGTTGTGATTCCTTTGTGAAGGATCTGATTGTATAGGCCTGGGCCACTTGGCATCTCTGATTTTACTTATGGCGAACACGATGTCGGATACATCGACGTTGAAGTTGTATTCTGCCAAGTAAGGTGCACATGTTGGCCCCGCGTTCCTATCAAATCTGGCTCTGTTGATGAGTCATTGAGGATCTTGTCTTTGATCTATTCTCCGATCATTGCGAGGTGGGTTGCGCCTCAGGGTGTTCCTCCTATCTACGGGGCATGGCTGATACCTTTCTTTATTTGGTTTTGGTTCCTTTGCCAGGAGCCTGATTGGGTATATTAAGCCCGATGGGGCTCCCAACTGGTCATCCTCGGCCCTAATTTTTGACTGGTATAGATTGTGGACGTCCGACCAAGTCACAACTGGATACTCAATCAAATTTTGTTTCAGCTATTTTTAAGATACCGAGCTTCGTTCATTTAGACCTTTAGTGAAAGCCTGCATCGCCCAGTCATCGGAGACTAGAGAGAGCTCCATCCGTTCCATTTGAAAGCGAGACACGAATTCCCGCAGCATCTCGTTCTCCCTTTGCTTAATTTTGAAAATGTCGGACTTCCTCGTCACTACTTTGATAGCACCAGCATGCGCCTTTACAAATAATTCTGCTAGCATGGTGAATGAATCTATGGAGTTAGGAGCCAAGTTCTAATACCACATCATGGCCCCTTTTGAGAGTGTTTCCCCAAACTTTTTCAGCAATACAGACTCGATCTCATTGTTCTTTATATCGTTTCCCTTTAGCGCGCAAGTGTAGGTAGTAATGTGTTCATTGGGGTCTAAGGTCCTATTGTACTTTGGAAGTTCCGGCATTCTGAATTTCTTTGGAATGGGTTTCGGGACCGTTTCTTCGGGCAACGGCGTTGCACGAACTTTTTCGAATCTATACCTTTTAGGATCAGGGGTACGCCCTGGATTTGGTCGACCCTGAAGTTATAGGTTTCGACCTTCTTGTCATTAGCTGCTATCATTTTCTCGCCAGACTCGATCCTTTTGGTGAGGTCCTCGAGCATTTTGACTATGGCAGGATCGGCTACCAATCCGTTGTTGCTCAATCTCTCCGGTACCTGTTCGGCCGGGGGAGTAGCTTCTGGTGATACTGTGCTAGGAGTCTTAGGGTGGATTTGCAGCTGAGTGATAGCCAACTGTTGTGCCTGCAACATTTCAAAAATAACATGAAGGCTAACTTCCCGTTCTTCCCGAGCTGGGGTTTTTTGGGCTTCCTGTTGGTCGCCATGTTGTATGCTTATGTCGGTGTATGAGATTTCATTGAGCTGCTGTGCGACTTGTGAACCCGCATCCGCTAGAATCGATCCAGGTGTGTTATCGGGGTTCTGTGGTGGCGTGCTAACAATTGGAACAGCTACACCGTTTTCTCCGTGGTTTTCAAGGTTTTCATTCTCAACTCTGTTCAGTGAGCCAGACATTTTGGCCTGAAATAGAAGATCTTGGACAAGAAAAAGTGTGAAAGATAACTTGTGTTATATAACAAAACCAACAACAAAATAATCACTATTATTTTTAGCCCCACGGTAGCGCCAAACTGTTTACCGTAAAAATGATAATAACAATTAAAATTTTTTATGGGACTCTAAAAATGCGTTATCTATTTTCATGCTAGTTGTTAAGCAGTTGATGCTAGATGAGTGAAGTTAAAAGATGAAATGCGAGATAAAATGAAGCTATAATCGAACCGGGGGTTTAGCCATTCGGGCCTCGGACTGACCGATGAGGGGCCTCGAGGTCGATGCCTGGGCTCAGGCTCAGGCTCGAGCTATCGGGGATAACCGGGGAAGAGCTAACAGTTAGAATATAATTGATGGAGGCTCTTTATCGCCAATAACAAGCAGCAAATTAAGAACAAGTATGAAAGTAATAAATAAGAGCAATAGTATCAAGAGAATATGTTAGAGAAAAGAGAGAGAGAGAGAGTTATTATTTCGTGTAGAATAGTTGGAGCAACAGCAGGAGTCTTCTTACAAAATGGTGAGGATCCCCTTTTTATAGAAGGAGAATCCAACGTAGTACAAAAATGCAAATAATTGTAAAGAAATGGAGATGAGACAGCTAGACATGACACCCTGATACAGGTTCCGGGTAGGTTCTTGGCAGACCGGCTTTGTCAGACGTAGCCGCGTGTCTTGAGAATTTCCCACTATTACTCTAGCCTCGATGGATATTCCCTTTAGTCCGGGCCTCAACGAGCCTCGAGGGATGGAAACTCGGTCACAACTTCGTATCCTCGAGGCCTCGAGATGTTCTTCTAAATTGAACTAATAGCAAGAAATTGGACCCTCTGATTTCACCGCATACAAATAATAAATACTACATCAAGTAAATCAAAAATGTAACGCGTGCAAAATTTTAGTCTTACATAAAGGTTGAGAGACAAAGGATAGAGTTTCTTATGCTTTCTCCGTCAGTGATGTTTGCATACAAGAAATTATAGAGGGTAGACGAATTTTCTAATGCGAAGACTTTGATAAATGATAATATAGTGATCTTTCACCAAAAAAAAGGTCAAACTATATGTTAGCATAATTGGAATATAAACGCTGACTAGAAAAAGACGAATTAGATTCTTTGATCAAACATGCGAAAGAAAAAAAAATTAAAAGTCCTCCTATTCTTAAAAGTTATGACCTTAGTTGGTGGTGTTACCATTAGAGATAAGTGCATTATTTAATTTGAAAATCAAGAAAAGAGAGGGGATTAGGGATACGACTTTGGAGATTAAGATTGAAAGTGATCTATGAACTAATCTACTTTAACCATAGCAAATCCAAACTCCTAGCTATCCCTCCAACCAAAGGAGTGGTGGGCACCACTCATGCACAAACATTATGCGCATGAAACAGTTGCACTCACAAAATGTTCACATATTAATTTCTTATAATATTGGTGGCGAGTTTTTTTTATTTCCCACACAATGCTCGGATATTCGTTTTAGGGCACGATTAACTCGAATTCGCGTCAAGAAATATCATTTTGAAGGTAAGGCGTACACTGTCAAATGCAATTATATATTTAGGGCTCAAATCCTTTAACAACTAACCTCTCCTTGTATCTAGGCATAGAAGTATGGTTATCTGCTTTATTCTGAATATCCATTTGTTAGATAAAGCTCTCTTACCTTTCGGCAATTTCACTAACTCATATGTGTCATTCTCGTGAAGTGACTTCATCTCATCTTCCATGATTTTTATCCACTGATTTTTGTGAGTATCTTGCATGGCTTCATCATAGCTCCCATGCTCTCCCATGTCAATCAAACGTACATACTCATCAGGAGGATAGCGCATGAATTTTTGCTTCCCCCTTGTATATCTTCTAAGAGAGGTTTCAGGAGCATTTGAAGTTGTTACCTGAGCAGGAATTGGTTGTTGATCAACCACACTGGAGCATCCATACCATGTACACCATGATGATCATTTTAATCTTGATCACTATCTCCATCATTGTCTTGGATTCCTTCATGTGCAATAGGTGCCTTAGCAATTGCAACTGGATCAATATCAACTAAGCTCTCATTACTTTGAAAATCTATCTTCTCAGCTTTGTCAATATCTTCAATAGTTTGGACTTCAAATAATATCGCATCACGACTTCTAATAAGTTTATTGTTAACTAGATAATAAAAATGATATCCAAACTCATCTTGACCATAACCGATAAAGATGCACTGCTTAGTTCTGATATCCAGTTTCGATCTCTTATCTTTTGGAACATGCATACAAGCTTTACACCCAAAAAATCTCAGTGATCATAAGAAACATCTTTGGCAAATCAAACTCTGTCTGGGACATCACCATCCAAAGCAACCGCATGAGACAAATTGATAACATAGGCAACAGTGTTAAGTGCTTTCGCCCAAAAGGTATTTGGAAGTTTAGCTTCTGAAAGCAAGCATCTAACTCTCTCAACTAGAGTTTTATTCATCCTCTCAACCGTTCAATTGAGGCGTCTTTGGCGGAGTTTTCTGATGACGAATTTCTTGTTCCTTATAATAGTTATCAAATGGACCACAATATTCACCACCATTATTAGTGCGAATATATTTTAATTTCTTTCCCGTCTGTCTCTCAGCTAAGGCCTGAAATTCCATAAATACGCCAAGTGCTTGATCTTTAGATTTCAAAGGATACACCCAGAGCTTACGAGAATGATCATCAATGAAGGTCACAAAGTAAAGTGCACCACCTTTTGACTTTACTTTAAAAGGACCACACACGACAAGAGAGGCTTGCTCAGTCGGTAAGCACCTCCACCTACGACTGTTTGATCCTGGGTTCGAGTCACCGTGGAGGGAAAGTGTGGAAACACTATAGATCCTCCTAATTTAGGAGGGGTTTAAAAAAAAGGACCACACAAATCAGAGTGTACTAGCTCCATTAAATCGAGTTTTCTTGAGGGAGGGTGGGTATAAAAGGAAATCCTTTTTCGTTTTCCAGCAAAATAATGGATACACATTTTCAGCTTTGCTTGTTTCACTCCAGAATGCAAACTTTTCTTAGCCAAACACGTAATCCCCCTCTCGCTCATATGACTCAATATTCTATGCCACAATTATGATAAAGTATTTCTTTCCATCAGATTTATGGAGTCATTAAGAATAGATCCCTATGTCACATATAAATAACCAGACTTGACTCATCGAGCCAATTCTAACGAGCCCTTGGTATGCTTCAATTGGCCGTTAAAGAGGGCATTATGGTAACCTTTATCGTCTAATATTCCTGCATAGATCAAATTGAAAGGAAGGTCTGGAGCATGCTTGACATCTTGAAGAACTAACATTGAACCATTATTAGTTTTCAAACATCCTGTGCCAACACTGAACACCTTAACTTCATTGGCATTGCCCATCTTTAACACTCTAGAATCAACAGGAGTATAAATGAGAGAAAGTTTTTTCTCGGTGTGACATGTGAGGTAGCTCTAGAATCTATTATCCAGCTCATCTCATAGGATACTAAATTGATGATGTTTTCATCAAAATAAAAAAGAAGGTCATCTCGAACAATAGCAGCAACATTGCTCGCACTATTTTCAACTTACTTTCCTTCTCTAATGTCTTGCAACAACTTGCAGCAAAATCTTTTGATATGTCTTTTCTTATCACTGTGGTTGCATCTAATATTATGGTATTTGGACCTTGACTTAATTCTACTTTTACCTCTATTCCATGAGCCTCTTGTTCTATATCTCCCCCGTTCTTCTGTAACCAAGATATCTGCTTGTGAGAACGAACCCTAAGATTTTCTCCTTACTTCCTTGTTCAACACACCACTCTTGGCATATTTCTTAGTCACCTTACCTCCAGGAGCTGAATTTGTCAAAGAAATACGAAGAGTTTGCCAAGAGTCTGGCAGAGTATTAAGAAGCCAAAGTCCTTTTATCTCATCATCAAAATTAACTCCCATTCCAGAAAGCTGATCAAGGACGTCCTGAAAATTATTTATGTGATCAAGGATATAGTTGTCTTCCTTGTATTTAAAGGTCATCAATTGCTTTAGCAAGAACAATTTATTTTTTCCGATTTTTGAAGCATAAAGAGTCTCTATCTTTTCCCAAAATGATCTCGCATGTGTCTCATTCACAATATGGCTGCGAACATTAACTTCAATCCATTGTCGTATATATCCATATACTTGTTGGTGCTCGAAAATCCAATCTTCATCAGATATACTCTCGGGTTTATGAGCAGAAAAAATGGGTAGATGCATCTTCTTCACGAACAACAAATCTCTTATCTTGCTTCTCCAAATATTATAATTTCTCCCATTTAAACATACCATCTTGCTCATATTCGCCTCAATTCCGTAACAATCCGGATAAATAACCAAAGTTCTGATACCACTTGTTAGGATTGAAAAAATCAGGTGTTATGCGGAAGCTAGCAAAGCAAACCTTGAGCGACAATTAATCCAACAACAAAAGAGAAATACCAAAAGAGACACAAATATTTAATGTGGTTCGGCCAATTGAACTACATCCACGGCGGAGAAGAGCAATCCACTATAATAAAAGAAAATATAAAATATCGAGAGAACAACCTCACGAAGAGGCAAACACAAGTGACACACTAACACTTGTTCCGTAAAGTTCTCCCCCTAAACACGACTCTTAAACCCCATATAGCTACACTGTGATGCTACTGAATGAGAAGGGCGGATCCTCAATTTATAGAACTCCAAACATTTTCCTACAAGAAAAGGGACTAGCCAAATATGGAAGAATTATATTTTCCTTCTAGGAAAAGAAAAACCCAATTATGGTAAATATATTATTCTTTTCTTCATGAAATAAACCAATTATGGTAAAAAAATCTGGACAAACACCTAACAAGGTGTTCACTATCAAATGCAATTATATATTTATGGCTCGAATTCGAAATTTTTGGTTAAAGTTTGAGTAGAACTTGTGACTCCACCGTAATCTTAGATAGAGGTGAGTTAATTTGCACGCATTTCTACTATGTCATTGATTCTGTCACCTCTTACCACCAGCACAAATATAAAGTAAGTTTGTCCAATCTAAACAAGTTAGAATGTACAATTGCATTCATTCACGTACCAAAAAGTGCATATGTACATGTCGGTATGTATATATACTGTATATATCGAATACATACATAGATGTGAAAAAACAGACACCCAAACTCAACACTCCACTATGTGATCGAACACATACATAAGTTTTACATGGATGTGGAAATTTGCGCGTGCAAGCATGTCTGGCGGCTAAAGTCACTTGTAACCCTCTCCCTAACTCATATAATTGTCTCCCTATCCATTAACCCTATGGTCCCAAGTGGGGACTCTTTTGTTTCCATATTGCCAAGGTGGCATTCAAGAAAGTTTGGAGAGTTGCCTTTAAATGGGGTCCGTTGGTGCCTTGGAGGTAGGACAAGTACTTAGATGATGTAAGTTTATGTGGGGGTAATAACACAATTCTTGGAGTAGGTCCTAATCGTGGCTTTGGTAGATATCATTTTAGTGTGTAATAGAAAAATGTGATTACAAAAAAAAAAAAGGGGGGGGGGGGGGTTCAC
>MU765602.1:12992-45574 GCA_026770625.1 Nicotiana glauca | reverse complement strand
GGGGGGGGGGGGGGGTTCACTAAAGGGATGCAAACTCAAGATATGGGTCCATCAAAAGACAGGTTTTGGTGTCTTTCTATTCTCTTGATCTCTATTGTAGTTTATTGGTTTTTGTCCATTTCTAGATTCAACCCCCCACCCTTCCTCCCCCCGAACTCAATCCCTCTACCCTCAAGAGGGGGACTTTGGTTGACTTGCACCTTTTCATGTAAAAGTTAGGATTTTCTTAGAATTTGGTTTTTGAGACATTCCAAGAAAGATTTGGATTTGGTTCAATATACGAAGTTCACCTTTCCCTCTTTTCATGTATTCGAATTGGAAGAACTTTTTTTTTAATGCTTCAAGTATTCGGTGTCTGGAATTTATTAGTTCAAGCAATCCAAATTCGTGCGGTAAAAAATCTATTATAGCTAGATCTCTTTATAACAGAATCCCTATATAATAACACTTTATTATAAAAATCAAGCTTTTTTCGGAACCAATTATCCTGTTATGTTATAATATATGTTCTCTATAATAGCACTTCGTTATAACATTATAAAAATATTCGGAACAAACAATATTGTTATAGAGAAGTTTAACGGTATATTAGAGGTACTCTGATCCTATCGAAGAGAATTCTAATATCTAAGCTCAAGCCTGAATTTCTGTTTAAGAATGAAGGATCATTTACCATTTCACCAAAATTGGACGATGAGTTAGAAGACTAATCTTATAGGCATATATCGTCCAAACTTAATTTGTTGTGGGTAGGTGTATGTGGAAAGTAGATCAATTTATTTGCGTGTGTGGGTGATAGGTATACATCTACTAAGAGGAAGAGGGGGGTGGGTTGGTGGTTAGCGTGCAGCACAAAGAGGAAGGGATATTTGTGGTCATAATTTGAGTGTGCCATCCACCCATAAGAATATTAATTGTTCATGAAGCATACACTTCTCAAAATCATTTCTATCCTCTCTTAAAACCTTCAATAGTATGTATACCTTTCTTGATTATGTAAAACTCACCACTGACCATCATTATCTTTTTCTACTCCCAATCCTTCCCCTTAACTCTTCTCGCTACTCTTTTCTACCCTCTAATTTTGACACTCACACAAACACATATTTATACATATATTAATACTACGTACTTACTCTTTACTATGATTGAGGTATAAGTCTTGTAAGGTGAAACACCTAAAGTAACTTAAAAGCTAAGGGGAGAACAGATTTTTTTTGTTGCTATTTATGATGAGTAGATACTACATTACCTTCCTAAAGCTGTGTAATAATCTTCACAATCTTTCTCGAATTGGAATAAATTATTAACTTAGTTTCACCTTGTTGTATCACTTTAGAAGCGCAGCCAACTTCCACGCTTGATGTTATCATGCAAATACATACGCTGTCTAACTAATTCTCATTTTCTTATGTTGCGGATATCATCATAGGTTAACTAGCACACAATCTCATACAAAACAAATAGAGAAGAAAAATCAATACAAGAATTTAACGAGGTTCGGCTAAGACTAATCCTCGGGGCAAAAGAAGAAATAGTTTTCCACTATGAATGAGACGAAAAGCACAATATAATCTATAGAATTCCCAACTATAACCCCTATATATAGATTCCAAAAGGTCCCAAACATATATGAGAAAGGTTTTCCAATTTGACAAGTACCATAAGTTTTCCTTTCTCAAATCTACTAGGACAATGAGTTTTCCTAAACCTATAGGGACTATGGATTTTCTAAAAATACAAGGAAATAATTCAAGCCACAAATAACAATCTTCCCCTTGGCTTGAATTTTCTTCATCAACAGGAACAACGTCTCTCTACCTTTCCCTTAGCCCTCGCAAGGTCTCTATCCATTGCAGCACACATCAACCAAGTCTAGGCAACGCCTAAACTTGTCAAGAGACTCAACCTCTTCAGCCATAGCACTAATCCATCGATTTGGATCTGTACTCTGAATAGCTTGAGTAGCTATAACACTCAAATGCATTAACGGTCTCTGCAACTGCCAAAGCAAATCCCACAGGATTCGTATATCCAAGAAGATTCCCATCAACAACGTTTGCAAACTTTTGCGGTCGGTTGATCACTCTCTCTTCTCTCTGCCTGTTGAAATGCTATATGGTTGTTGTTGCGCAGGTGCATCAACATTATCGTCTTGATCAATATTTTGTACCTCCTCCACTTCCTCTACTTTAAAACTACTGGGCTGAGCTAGTGGAGATTCAATTTCTAGCTCTATAGGTCACTGATACCACGATCTGTTTCTGCTATTGCCTTCTCCCTCTGACTGTACAATGAGACAGATTCATTGAATGTTACATCCCTACTGATAATTAGCCCTAGAGTCTTCTGATCTGTGCACCACAACCTATAACCTTTTACTCCAGTTGCATACCCTAGAAATATGCACTTCTTTGCCCTCGACTCAAGTTTTCCATCCCTTACATGAGCATAAGCAGGACAACCAAATATCCTTAAATTTGAATAATCAGCAGGCAAACCGGACCATACCTCAAAAGGAGTTTTGAACTCAATAGCTGTGGATGGAGATCTATTGACCAAATAACAAGCTATATTGATTGCTTCAGCCCAAAAATCTTTGCTAACACATGAGTGTGAAAGCATGCTTCGTGCCCTATCACAAAGAGTTTTATTCATATGTTCTGCAATACCATTTTGTTAGGGTGTTCCGACACAAGTGTTGTGTCTCACTATGCCCTCCGTGCTGCAGAAATTATCGAACTCAGAATTGCAAAATTCCAACCCATTGTCAGTTCGAAAACGCTTAACTCTTCTTTTCGTCTGCCTCTCAACCATCGTCTTCCATTTAACAAATGTCAAATGCCTCATCTTTTATTTTCAGAAAATGCACCCACACCATCCTTGAGTAATTATCAATCAAAGTTATAAAATACCTGGCACCACTCTTGGAGGGAACTCTGTTTGGATCCTACAAGTCAGAGTGTATATAATCTAACTTGTCTCTGGCGTTGTGCTCGGCCTTCTTGATGAACTTTACCCTTGTCTGTTTACCAAACACACAATGCTCACAAATATTCAAAACTTGATTTTTGTACCCATTCAGCAAATTCTGCTTACTCAACAAAGACAATCCATTATCACTCATATGGCCAAGTCGCAAGTGCCACAATTGAGACTGATTCTGATCACTTTTCCCAGAAGCTATAGCAGCTTCTCCTTCAATTACACTGGTCAGAAGATGATACAATTTAGAATGTAGTTTACCCTTCATGAGTACTATGGAGCTTTTACACACTTTAAGTATTCCATTCTTGGAGTGAAATTCACTACAAAAAATTGGATAATTAGTGGCGACATTTAGCAATAACCCTATAAGTTGCTACAAAATGTGTATTATCAGCAGCGACTTTAAAAGTCGCCACAGTTTGAATATATTTAGCAGCGGCCACAATTTGAATATATTTAGCAGCGGCTATTTATGGGTCACCTGTAAAGTGGATAAAATTTTTACTCCCGCTAAAACTAAAATTTTGGCTCCATATTTATTGTGGCGACTATTGTGAAGTCGCCGCTAAATATGAATTACAGCGATCGGATCACTCCTATTACCTTTTAAAATAACAAAAAAAATAAGCTAGAAATTAAAATAACAAAAGAAACACTAAAATCAGTCCAGAGACAGAAGTAAAAACTCTCATCTCGAACACATCGATCGATGTGAAGAACAGTGAAATGCCCAAAATCGGTGCTCTATAGCTAGAAATCCCAAATTGAAACCCAAAATCGGTCCTCTCTAGCTAGAAATCTGTAGATATAGAAATCCTAAATCGAAATCCCTCAAAAATCTCACTGAAATAGAAATCCCTCAAATTAGAATGTGAATTCGATTGGGTGTTTATGATACTTGCCGGAAACTTCATTTTGAAGCTAAATCTTAAGATTGGAAGCTAGTATGACGAGTTTTGGTTTGAATTTGTGAATCAGAGTGTGCGAAGAAGAAGACCACTGCTGCGAAAGTCGATTCAAAGCTTCTTCAACTTTGAGAAAAAGTACTTGCTTTAAGTTCGTTTAATCTCAAAATATCATCATACAGATCTATTAATGAGACTAGATAAATTTCAAATTATTAGTTTCCTATTTGATTTCATCTGCTTCCTTAATATTGTGTCTTACTGTGCTTATGCCTTGCAGGAATGTGTTCAAGTCAAAGTGCAGTGACTAGGTTCCGGCCGAGTTTGATATTTCTCCGCGTAAGCCATGTAATTTGGCAAGGCTCCACTTGTGGGATTACACGGGGTTTTTTGTTGTTGTCCTGTAATTTCTTAAGGATCAGGGAGGCAGCTTATTTCTAGTTATTCAGGTAAGCAATTTGTATGGTTCAAGCATGTATAATGTATTTAATTTGCCTGGCCTTTGTTTGAATGATATACATTGGTTGGCTTTGTAAGTTTAATGATTTTAGTTGTTAATTTTGTTGTTGTTGCTTTTTTCTTGAATTTGTAACCCATCGCGTTCTTCTTCCTTGTCGCGTTCAATTTGTACCCCATAGCGTGCTTCTTCCTTGTCGTGTTCGAGATTTAAAGGAATAGTATGAATCTGATATTGTTAATTACCTAAAGACTTGACAGTGATCAAAGAAGCAGAAGATCACCAGAAATGCTTTTTCCTCATAATTTCTCTACCTGTTTAACTATCTTCTGATCTCGTCCAGCGAAAGAAATTTTGTTATATAATTTCTGAATACTGTTTATTGAAGTTGTCAATCTTGCATACTACCTGGCAGAAACTTAATCAACACATTACTAAGGTCATGTATTTTTGTAGTTTCATAGAGTGTTACATACCCTGGTTTGAACTTGTTCTTCATTCCACACAATTCGTATAAGTAATTTTGGAATAGACTACTTCCTTCTTGTTTGAATAATGTGTTTTTGTGACTGCTTGTCTGAATACCCCTGGTATATGTTAATTATTATATATTTTTTGATTATTATAATCCTTCCCCTTTTAATTAATAAAATAATTTATTTATTTTTTAATATAGATATGATGGATAAAAGTTGGTTGAATATTAGGAATAGAGTCGACCAAAGATATAGAGATGGAGTAGACAACTTTCTTAATTGGGCATTCAATCAACTAACGGTGAACGCTATGATTCGGTGTCCTTGTAAAGGGAGTACGAACACCGTGTTCAAGCTAAGGGTTGGTGTAAGAGGAGATTTATTGAAGAAGGGTTTTTGTGATTCTTATAAAGTGTGGGACTTGCATGGAGAAGTGTTTGTTAAAGTTGAAACTTCTAATACTGCAGTTAGTGATTAAGCGGAAGATGATAGCATTGAAGAGGATAATATTACTAAAATGAGTCACGATGCTTGTGGATATACGAATGTGGAGTATAATAATAATAATAATTCAGAGGACAATGAAGAGCCAAATGTACATGCAACAAAGTTCTACAGATTGTTACAAGATGCTCAGACAGAACTTTATCCTGGTTGTAAAAAAGTTTCAAAGTTGTCTTTTATTATTAAACTACTTCACTTGAAGTGTTTTAACCATTGGAGCAAAAAATCGATGGATGCATTATTGAGATTCTTCAAAGAAGTTCTTCTCGAGGGGTCATTTGTGCCTAATTCTTTCTAGGAAGCAAAGAAAGTTCTTTGTGACCTCGGCTTAGGGTACACCAAAATAAATGCATGTCGAAATGATTGTATTTTATATTGGCGTGATTATGCCGATGTCCAAGCATGTCCTAAGTATGGTAAGTCTGGAAGGGAGTCCGAAGAATACGGAGGCAATAAAGTAGCTCATAAAATCTTGCGGCATTTTCCAATCAAACCAAGGCTTCAAAGATTATACATGGCAAGAGAAACAGCTAAAAAATGAGGTGGCACATGGAGGGAAATGTTGATGATGGTATCTTGCGACATCCATCTGACTCAATAACATGGAAATCCTTTGATACACGACATCCCACCTTTTCAGCTAAGTTAAGAAATATTAGATTAGGTTTGGTGAGTGACGGGTTCCAACCTTATGGGAACATGAGTTCTAATCATAGCATTTGGCCAATCGTACTAGCTACGTATAACTTGCCACCATGGGATTGCATGAAAAATCCATATTTCATGATGACGTTTCTTATTTCGGGCCCCAAGTGTCCAGGCAATGATATCGATGTATATTTACAACCAATAATTAAAGAGTTGCAAGACTTATAGGTCGGGGTGGAGACTTATGATGCACACTTAAAATCTAATTTTTTATGTGTGTGTCTATCATGTGGACGATCAATGACTTTCATGCATATGGAAATCTTTCATGTTCAATTAAAGGCAAGCTTGCATCCCCTTGTTGCCATAAAGATATACAATCGACTTCCTTGCATAGTAAGTTATGTTATATGGTTCATCGTCGCTTCCTTACCATGGACCATCCATGGCAGAGAAGTAGGATGTTATTTGATGGAAAAGTTGAAATGGGAGTTGCACCTAACCCTTTAACAGGTGATGAAGCACTTGTGCAATTACAAGCTTTGGGTAATGTGAGTGTTGGTAAAGAAAAAAAGATAAAATGTGATGTTCATAGCAATGCTTACAATTGGAAGAAGAAAAGTATCTTTTTCCAATTGCCTTATTGGAAGAGTCTTATGTTACGACATAACCTTGATGTGATGCACATCGAAAGAAATATGTCTGATAATATTTTATCAACTGTCATGAATATGGTTGGAAAGACAAAAGACACATTGAAAAGTAGATATGACTTGATGGATCTTGGAATCGGACAAATGTTGCATCCTATTGAGGATGGGAATAATATTTTGTTACCAGTAGCATGCTATGCATTATCCGCAGAAGAGAAGCTGAAGGTGTGCAGTTTCTTAGCTAATCTGAAGGTTCCTGATGCATTTTCCTCACACATTTCAAGGTGTGTCGACGTATAGGAGAAACAGATACACAGATTGGAATGTCACGATCATCATGTATTATTGCAAGACATTTTTCCAGTAGCTATACATGGTTTGCTACCCAAGGAAGTGTGTGATCCAATTATAGCCTTAGGAAAGATTTTCAAGAATATATACTCTAAGTGCTTGACGATTGAAGATCTTGATATCCTAGAGGCAGAAATTCCTGTTAATTTGACAAAACTTCAACTTGTTTTACCTCCAGCTTTCTTTGGTGTCATGGTTTATTTGCCAATTCACTTGCCAAGTGAGGCAAAGCTTGGTGGACCAGCTCAATATCGAAATATTTATCCTATTAAGAGGTAATTTATTATTTAATAATTTCTATGCTATAGTTTTAGAATGACACATATTACATTAATAAGTCATTTTATATAGGTATCTACGAACACTTAAGTCATATATTCGCAAAACAAATCGTCCAGAAGGTTATTTGGCAGAGGAAAGCCTCACATTTTGCTCACGATACTTGAAGAATATATCAACAAAGTTCAATAAACCAACTAGGCATGACGATGGATCTGTGTCAAATGATGAGATGTATATCTTTAAAAAAGTGGGCAAACAAAGGTGCCTCAGACGACATCAGGCTATCTTATGATAAGTTTAAACAAGCATGTATGTATGTGCTTCAAAATTGTGAAGAGGTTTCGCATTTCATGGAGTAAGTCTCTTATTAACTTCAAGATAGTTTCACATTGAGATAATTTGAATCCGATTAATCTTAGCTAACTTAAAATATAGAGAATATACAAGCCAGATTGAAAGCCAAAGTCCAATGAGAGCTCATAAAAAATGGGTTTCTTGATTGGTTTTGGCACACGTGTAGGTGTCTACTAAAATGATAATATTGATATTAGTTTATTCATCCCATCATGTTATTGGTCATAATAATATTGTTCGTCTTTTTAGATATTTGTACTATCTGCACAAGGACGCGCAAATGATGAGCTCATAAGTTTAGTCGTCGGTCCTGCACCATTAGTAAATCGATATTCAACATTTGTGGTAAATGGATTTAGATTCCATACAAAAGAACTTGCATTGATAAGAAAAACGCAGAATAGTGGTGTCCTTGTGAGAGGAGATGATTCAGACTCTAATAAGGAGTATTAGAGGATATTTATGAGTTATCTTATGTAGGAAATAGAAAAGTTTACTTATTTAAGTGTCATTGGTGGGATGTAGCTCGCTTAGGAAGAGGATATAAGATTGACAAATATGGCTTCACAACTGTGAATACTCGGTGTGCCTTGAATACAAATGAGCCATTTGTGTTGGCATCTCAGTCAGAACAAGTCTTTTACTTGGACGACATGGTCGATAATGATTGGCTTGTTGTTGTGAAGACAAATCCTCATGACCTTTTCAAAATGCCTGATAATGATGATAATTGTGTAGATATTGAAGATGAAAAATTACTGAATGAAGAAGTTTATCAGCAAGAGGAAGCTGAATTTAATACTTTGTGCACCAATGACCAAGAAAATATTGTTGAGGTGTCTCTACATTGGAATAATATTAAACCACAAAGTATTAACTACGATCATGCAAGTACGCAAGCTCAAAAATATGTGCATAATGAGGAAGATGATTTCGTTAATGACAATCATCTAGAAATATCAGAGAGTGAAGATAGTGAAGAAGAGTTATTTGATGATGATGATTGGGAGGACACTGATACATCCTCTTGAAGACTAAGAAACAAAAGACGAATGATATAGATGTTACATCCTATTTTGAAAATTCTCTATATTTTTGTCCATGACTTTATACTACCCCATGTATTTGTTTGGAACTGTCAATGAACCAAAGATTATTGAAGCTTGAATCTTTATATTTATTTTTTGATTCTATTCATGATGCTTGTAGCTTTATGTTGTATTGGTCTTCTGTTGTATTGGTATATTGTACAGCTGGAGTAATGAATTGTGTTAAAAGAAGGGATATGTTGTTCTATGTGCCTGCTAATTTGGGTGAAAAGGGTTGACCATCAACTAACAAACAGTAGAGCTTTCTTTACTTTAATATCTAGTGAGGCATTGACATATGTCCCCTTTCTATAGACATCTGAAGTTAGAAAATTAGTGAATTAATATTTTCTCTATTCTGATAAATTATTTTCTTTTTATTTTTTATTGCAGGAAATGAGAGGAATTGGACGAGCAAAATGTGGGAGAGGCGGGACGAGATGTGGTCGTGAAAATTTTCAAGGACGTGGCAATTTTGAAGCGACGTCTCAGCCATACATACAGACCGGATGTGTATCTGATGCATCTGTAGAGATGGGACAACCAAGTAACCCAAGTCAAGGACCTTTACAGACCGGACGAGTATCTATTAGCTCTCTCCAAATACCTTCTTTAGAAACACAATCATCACGAAATGTAGCAGAACCTGTGCATTGCTCTCCAGAGGCTGAAAATTGTGCAAGTTAGTTTCTGTTTGTTGTTGTTTTGTGAAAATTATTTTTACTGATTGAGTGGAGCTACTAATAAACAATAGTATCCTTTTACTTCGCAGTTTCTTCCAATAATTAAAAAAAAGGAAAAGTAAGAGGAAAAGGAAAATACAAATCTAAAAGTTTAGAGGTAAAAACTACGTATGGTGGAAAAATCAAAATTATGATTCCAGATGACATTGATAGAGTGGTAGGTTTTGGGGCTAGAGATATTGTTAATTACTGTGGTTTGATCATGAGGAGCACTATCTCGTTCCAAGATGGAAATTGGCAGAAAATAGTTCCGAAACACAGAGAAGTAATGTGGTTAAAGGTCAAGGTAATAAACTACTTTCAATATTGTATTGACTTTAAGTTGCAAGGATTATTTATGTGGTTAGGATATTGGATATAATGTTACATTTGTTGTCAGGATAAATTTAAAGTTTGCAGTGGGTTGCGAGAGCATAGGTTTCAGGCCTTTGTAATTAGAACTATATAAAGGCTTTTTAGAGCATGGAAAGCTCAACTCAGCATTATGTACTCTAAGTACAATACTAATGAAAAAAGATTATCTCATCGACCTGAAGATATTGAGCTTGAGGACTGGAAATACCTAATACAATATTTTGGAAGTCCTTAATTTAAGGTATTAACTTAATACTTGAAGAATTTCTCTTTGAATGATGATTTATTGATCTGTTTACTTATAGGTTATAAGTGAGAGGAACAAAAGAAATAGAGAAAAGCAAATAACTAAGCATACTTGTGGTACAAAGTCTTTTGCAGAAATACAGGAATCTACTGTAAGAATATATTTAATCCACTACTATCACATATGCTTCTTTGTTGTTTACATATTTATATATTTGCTTGTGTATTTTTTTCCGTAATTATATTGTAGAGAAATCCAATTATTGGAGAATTGGACACACCTAATAAAGTTTGGGAGATCCAACATACACGCAAGAATGATAGAGGCGAACTGGTGTGGTTGGATTCACAATCCCAATAAATTCATGTAATTATCTAAAAATACTTATAAAGTTATCTGTTTCTGTAAGTTTTATTTAATATGTTTTATTATGTTTTGATTTAAATGATTATGCATAAATGCAGGGTCAACTCCTGAAAGTTATCGCTCAGCAACAATCTGAGGATATTGAGCATCCCATAACTAGAGATGAGATTTTATCCTCCGTTGTTGGTGAGAGAACAGGATATGTTCGTGGAAAAGGATACGAAAAGAAGACTCCTAAAAAGAGTAACATTCAGCAGGCAAACATAGAGGCCAGCGTGTCTTGTGCTATTGATATTGTGCGTTAAGAGATGCAAGCCGAATTAGATAGGAAGTTGCAAGAAGAACGTGAACAAATGGCTACTGAGTTGCGAAAAGTAGAAATTGAGTTGGAAAGAAAGTTGGCATAGGAGCGTTAACACGCAATGAGGAGCGTTAACACGAAAATTTGATAGTTTCTTGACCAGAATGCAACAACAACTGGTACTTGCTCCGCTCCTTCTTAAAAATTCTTCTTCCTTCCTTCTGTAGTGACTTCTTGTTTAGGGGTTTAGTAATCACCAGGCATTGTGGTGTTCTCTATGATAGTAACCTTCTGATTTTGTTGTTGCACTGCCTTGGCTTTACATTGATTGTTGCCTTTTTGAGGTTGCCACTGAACTTTCTTTTTGGATCTATTTCTTCTGTTAAATTGTTGAAAAGGCTGTTCATTTGCTTCAATATAGATATGTTCATTTGCCCTTCTGTTGACAATATGTTCTGTTCTTTCTGGAGTCCTGTACTTTATTTTGTACCATCTTTGTACCTTTATGAATAATAACTTTACTGATTCAAACAAAAAAAGAGAGACTTTACTACTAGGTGATACTTTCCTTTTATTCTTGTTAAAGTGAGTTTTATCTCTCATTATATATTTATTTCAAATTCTCAGGTTTATCTTTGTCTATGATGTACATTATACTTATGCACGACTTAACTCATTCTTAGAAATAAGCTAAAGGGAGCTCTAGTTTGTTATGCCAAACAATTCACTGATGTCTAGTTTACTTCATTTTCTGTTTTTACAACTCCTTGAGTGTACAATCTTGAAGGGTGCATAACGATTTACTCAATTAACTTTCTTTTATTCTTTGTGAATTGAAACAGAAAAATTGTGCTTGACTTTGACACTATCCCATTTTCAATCAAATGTTACTAAATGGATTGTACAAATCAATTTGCTGTTATATGTAGTCTTTGATTTTCCTTTCAAGGATCTGGTGCCTCTTTCTGGTTGTGCCAATGCTTGGAGGCAAAACAACTGATTGTTGCGTCAATTCTGAGCTAGTTAAATGCATTTTACATGGTGTTATCAAAATTTCTTCTTGATAAGTTTTTTCTCTGTCATGACCCAATTCCCAAACCCGGTCGTGATGACGCCTCTCGTGAAGACAAGGCCAGTCAGAACAATGCAAGCACCTCTTTTAAAATAACTAATTATCATTAATAACTCTAACACCTGCTTAATATAGCTAATAATGCGGAAATAGCTATAATAACAAAGGATACCATCCCAACACAGCCTAAACCGGGGTGTCACAACTCATGAGCTACTACTGAGTTTGCTATAAGTCTACGAAGTAAAATATCTGATATAATAGTCTGAAAGAACTCAAATGACATAAACATAGGGAAGACAAGGGGCTACGGACGTCAACAGCTACCTCGTCACTCCAACTCGTTGCCTGGTCTGGACAGAATCAGTGCTCAAGTGCAGACTCAGCTATACCTGTATCTGCACACATGGTGAAGGGAGTAATGTGAGTACTCCGACCCAGTGAGTAATAATAATAAATAATAATCGAAGGCATGAAAACACATAACTGCACAAAGCAATTCTACATCAGGCAGTAAATCACTTAAAACAGTAAAACAGTAAAGAGTCAAATGAAATCTCCTTTTAAAAACAGGTAAAACAACAAGTAAATAGTGAGTAGAAATCTGCCCTTGGGCCCAGTATCAATCGCTCAGAACAGTATCAGCCCCTCGGGCTCAGTATCAGTCACTCGGCATAATATCAGCCCCTCGGGCTCAGTCTAATATCACATGGGTAACCGCGCTCACTGTGGGTGTGCAGACTCCGGAGGGGCCCCTTACAGACCAAGCACTATATCAACATAAGTCCTGAAAGCCTTCTCACATCACATACGAGGCCTGAAAGTCTCCTCACATCACTCACAAGGCCTGAAATCCTCCTCACAACACTCATGAGGCCTGAAAACCTCCTCACATCACTCCAGCCACCTCGTGGCATATAAATGTATCTCAGGCCCTCGGCCTCACTCAGTCCAGAAAATATCATAAGCCCCTGGGGCATCAATAAATAGTAGTGCTCAGCCCAAACAATAGTGAAAATATCATTTAAGTCTCAAAATTCAATTAAAGCGGTTGAGTTTGTAAAAACAGTATAATCATTAGTACTAAGTTCAAGTAATGTATCAAAATAGTGAGGAAACAGTGATAAAAGTCCATGAAGGATTCAAGTAGTCGGCATTAAGCTCAAAATATGGCAATAAGCCCAAATCATGATGTTAATGACACATCTCAATCAAATATGCGGTAAAATATCAAACGGGACGGACCAATTCACAATCCCCAGTAGTAAACAACCTCGCGCTCGCCATTAAACGCATGTTTCACCTCAACATAACACTACGTTGTGCAAATCCGGGGTTTCAAACCCTCGGGGATATCATTTACTATCATTACTCACCTTAAACCGGCCAAAATCCTAGCTCGCTATGCCCTTGCCTCTCAAATCGGCCTCCTCGTGCATCGAATCTGATCAAAACCATAACGAATACATCACAATAGGCTAAGGGAATATAACCCAATCAAAAAGGATCGAAAAACATCGAAAATCACAAAATTTGCAAAACCCAAGCCCTGGGCCCACTTCTTGAATTCCAAAAAATTTAACATAAATGGACTCCTTATCTCGCCACGAATCTATACATATCGAGAACTCCCAAATCCGAGCTCAAATGACCCATCAATACCCACTTTGAAATATTAAAATCCAAGCCCTAGCTTTTCCCCTCTTTTTGATGAATTTCCAAAAATTTCTAGGTTAATTCTTCCACTAAATCATGTATTTAGGTCATAGAACTCACCTCCAATCACAACAAGTCGAAATCCCCTTCAATTTCCGTCCAAAAACACTCAAGGTTGCTCAAAAATGGTGAAAAAATACCTTAGCTCGCGGAATAAAATGAACCTTTAAAACCCCTTTCTGTCCAGCCCTTTTTCGCATCTGCGATCAATATATTGCATATGTGGTTACCGATTATGCGGAATTCCCTCCGCTTCTGCGGATCTTCACTATTTGCCCAGGATTGCTTCTGCGGTCAAGCATCCGCTCCTGCGGAACTCCTCTTAAACGCGCGGACCGCTTCTACGGTCAATGTCCGCATCCGCAGACACCGCACCTGCGGAAATAATCCGCTCCTGCGGAAATCCCCCAAATGGTCAAAATTTGTACCTGCGATCCCGTCTTCGCGTCTGTGGAACCGCATCTGCGGCCCCTTTTCCGCAGATGCGAAAATACCAGAAACCAGCAACTTCACAAATGCAACAAGTCCAAAATTCATCCCGATGGCCATCCAAAATCCCCCCGAGGCCCCCGAGACCTCAACCAAAAGTGCCAGCCCATCCTAAAACATCATTCAAACTTGCTCCAATCATCAAAACACCTCGAACAACACCAGAATCATCAAATTACATCGGATTCGAGCCTAAGTTCTTCTAAAATTTCTGAAACACGCATTTGATCAAAAACCCTATCAAAACACCTCCGAATGACCCAAATTTTGCACACACATCCCAAATCACCTAACGAAGCTACAGAAACTCTCGGAATTTCATTCCGACCCTCGAATCAAAATCTCACCCCTCAACCGAAATTCGCCAAAATACTAACTTCGCCAATTCAAGCCTAATTCTACACCGGACCCCCAAAATCAATTCTGATCACACTCCTAAGTCACAAATCATCCCCCGAAGGTAACCGAATCAACGAAAATCACATCTGAGACCTCTAACACATAAGTCTACATTCGATTGACTTTTCCAAACCAAACCTTCCTTAAAGAGACTAAGTGTCTCATTTCCTTCTAAACCCAATCCAAATCGACTCATTCACCCAAGACTCTTAAATTGAAACATAAGGAAGTAGAAAATGGGGAAAATGGGATAGTAACTCACGTGACGACGGGTCGGGTTGTCACATCCTCCCCAACTAAAACAAACGCTCATCCTCGAACGGGACAAGAAACATACCTGAAGCCTCAAACAGGTGGGGATATCTGCTCCGCATCTCCCGCTCGGTCTCCCAAGCAGCCTCCTCCACGGGTCGACCTCTCCACTGCACTTTCACCGAAGCTATATCCTTTGATCTCAACTTTCGAATCTGACAACCCAAAATAGCCACTGACTCCACATCATAGGTCAATTCATCATCCAACTGAACTGTGTTGAAGTCTAATACATGGGACGGGTCCCCAACATACTTCCGGATCATAGAAACATGAAATAGCGGATGCACACCTGATAAGCTGGGTGGCAAGGCAAGCTCATAAGCCACCTCCCCAATCCTCCTAAGTACCTCAAAAGGCCCAATAAGCAGCGGACTCAGCTTCCCTTTCTTTCCAAACCGCATAACACCCTTCATGGGCAAAACCTTCAGCAAGACCTTCTCGCCAACCATATAAGACACATCTCGAACCTTTCGATCCGCATAACTCTTCTAACGCGACTGTGCCGTATGAAGCCTCTCCTGAATCAGCTTCACCTTCTCTAAGGCATCCTAAACCAACTCTGTCCCCAATAGCCTAGCCTCGCTGGACTTGAACCAATCAACTGGAGACCTACACCGCCTCCCATATAACGCCTCATACGGAGCCATCTGAATGCTCGAATGATGACTGTTGGTGTATGCAAACTCTACAAGCAGCAAGAAATCATCCCAAGAACCTCCAAAATCAATAACACAGGCACACAACATGTCCTCTAATATATGAATAGTATGCTCGGATTGCCCGTCCGTCTGAGGATGAAATGTTGTGCTCAACTCTACCTGCGTACCCAACTCTCGCTGAAATGTCCTCCAGAACTGAGAAGTAAACTGATTACCTCTATATGAGATAATAGACACTGTAACACCATGTAATCGAACAATCTCCCGGATAAAGATCCCGGTCAGTCACTCCGAAGAATAGGTAGTACATACCGGAATGAAGTGTACGGGCTTGGTCAGCCGATCCACAATCAACCAAATCGAATTGAACTTCTTCAAAGTCCGAGGAAGGCCACTCACAAAATCCATAGTGACTCTCTCCCACTTCCACTCGGGAATAATCATCTACCGAAGTACGCCACCCGGCCTCTGATGCTCATATTTCACCTGTTGATAGTTGAGACACCGAGCCACAAATCCTATAATGTCTTTATTCATTCTTCTCCACCAATAGTGCTGCCTCAAGTCCTGATACATCTTCGCGGCACCAGGATGAATGGAATATCGCGAGCTATGGGACTCCTCCAATATCAACTCCCAAAGCCCATCCACATTGGGCACACAAGTCCGGCCCTACATCCTCAACACACCATCCTCACCAATGGTCACGTCTCTGGCATCATCATGCTGAACCCTTTCCTTAAGGACAAGCAAATGTGGATCATCATACTGGCACTCTCTAATGCGATCATATAAGGAAGACCGAGAAACCACACAAGCCAATACCTGACTGGGCTCCGAAATATCTAGTCTCACCAACCGATTGGCCAAGTCCTGAACATCAACTGCAAAGGGCCTCTCCCCAACTGGAATCTACGCCAAACTCCCTATACTAACTGCCTTTCGGCTCAAAGCATCGGCCACTACATTAGCCTTCCCCTGGTGATATAGAATGGTAATATCATAATCCTTAAGTAACTTTAGCCACCTTCGCCGCCTCAAATTAAGATCCTTTTGCTTGAAAAAATGCTGAAGACTGCGATGATCGGTGATTACCTCACAAAAGATACGCCATACAAGTAGCAAGTAGTGCCTCCAAATCTTCAAAGCGTGAACTATAGCAGCTAACTCCAAATCATGTACAGGGTAGTTCTTCTCGTGGGGATTCAACTGACGAGAAGCATAAGCAATCAATCTACCCTCCTGCATTAATACACATCCGATCCCAACTCTCGAAGCATCACAATATACAGTATAAGAACCTGAGGCTGATGGCAAAACCAATACTGGAGTTGTGGTCAAAGCTGTCTTGAGCTTCTAAAAGCTCTCCTTGCACTCGTCCGACCATACACATAGAGCACCCTTCTGAGTCAACTTGGTCAAGGGCGATGCAATAGAGGAAAATCCCTGAACAAACCGGCGATAATAGCCTGCCAAACCAAGGAAACTATGAATCTCTATGGCTAAGGTCGGTCTAGGCCAACTCTGAACCACCTATATCTTCTTCGGGTCGACCTGAATACCCTCGCTGGACACCACGTGCCCCAAGAAAGCCACCGAGCTGAGCCAAAACTCACACTTGGAGAACTTTGCATAAAGCAACTCCTCCCTCAACCTCTACAATACAACTCACAAATGTTGTGCGTGCTCCTCCTAGCTTCGCGAGTAAACCAGAATATCATCAATAAAAACAGTAACAAACGAATCCAGATGAGGTCAAAATATATTGTTCATCAAATGCATGAACGTTGCTGGGCCATTGGTCAGCCCCAAAGACATAACAAGAAACTCATAGTGCCCATATCTAGTCCTAAAAGCAGTCTTAATAATATCTGAATCCATGATCTTCAACTGGTGATAGCCCAAACAGAGATCAATCTTGGAGGAAACCCTCGCTCCCCATATCACGCTCAAATAAATCATCAATGCAAGGCAGGGGATACCTGTTCTTCACTGTTACTTTGTTCAATTGCCTGTAGTCAATGCACATTATCATGGTGCCATCTTCTTCTTCACAAACACAATCGGTACACCCCACAGTGACACACTAGGCCGAATGAACCCTTTATCTAGGAGTTCCTGAAGCTAATCCTTCAATTCTTTCAACTCCTCTGGTTCCATAAGATATGGCAAAATGGAAATGGGCTGATTACCCGGCACCAGGTCAATACCAAAATCAATATCCCTATCCGGTGGCATGCCCGACAGGTCTGTAAGAAATACATCAGGAAAATCCCTCACAACTAGGACAAAATTAATGCTAGGAGTCTCGGCTCCAATATCCCTCACAAACGCCAAATATGAAAGGCAACCCTTCCCAACCATACGCTAGGCTTTTAAGAATGAAATCACCCTGCTAGGAACATAATCAGTCACACCACGCCACTCGATCCTTGGCACACCCGGTATAGCTAACGTGACTGTCTTAACATGACAGTCTAGAATAGTATGACACGGAGATAACCAGTCCATGCCCAAAATAACATCAAAATCAACCATGCTCAATAGAAATGGATCAACTCGGGTTTTCAGACCCCCAATAGTCACCAAACATGACCGATACACATGGTCTACAACAATAGTATCGTCCATCGGGGTAGATATATAAACAGGTAAAGCAAGACACCCTCGGGATGTACCCAATGATGAGCAAAATATGAGGACACATAAGAATAGGTGGAACCGTGATCAAATAAGATTGAGGCATCCCTGTGGCAGACTGAAATAATACCTGCAATGACATTATCTGAAGCAATATCATCTGTCCTGCCCTGAAGAGCATAAAAATTAGCCTGACCACTGCCTGATCGACCTGTACCTCTAGGGCGACCCCTAGCTGCCTGATCCTCACACCTAGCTGGCGGAGCGGGTGCTGAAGAAATAGGACCAGAAGACGAGGGCTGACCCCTCTACTGAGATGAGCTAGCAGCACGACGAGGACACTGCCTCCATATACGCCCAAACTCTCCGCACTCATAACAACTCCCAGGTGCTGGAAAATGGGACTGAAGGGAACTCCTCGCGCTAGAGTGACTAACTAATGCACTTGGCCTAGAAGAACCCTAAACAGATGGGGCAAGAGATGAACTCTGTGCTGGAAGAGTGCTGAGTAAAGGATGACTCTGCTGAGAACCATGATAACTACAACTTGAAGATGCCCCACGATACTCGGGACGGGCCGACTGAGTGGGCCTGAAAGAACGACCCCTACCCAGCTGGAACTGGCCCCTCTAAGGAGTGCCACTATAACTGCCAGAACCTTGAGGCCTCTTGGCCTCCCTCTTCTCTCGATCCTGGCGGCGAACTACCTCAATCTCTCGAACTATATCAACCACCTTCTCAAATGAAGGACCCAATACTCTCTCTCTAGTCATAAGAACACGGAGATGGTAGTTAAGGCCATCAACAAATATCCTGATACGCTCACGATCCGACGGAACCATCCAGTCGGCTTGACGAGCCAACTCTGAAAACCTCATCTCATACTGAGACACAGTCATATCTCCCTGCCGTAGCCACTCAAACTATTTGCGCATCTCCTCTCTATGGGACTGCGGTACATACTTCTCCAAGAAGAGAGTAGAAAACTCCTGCCAAGTCAAAGGTGCTGCACCAGCCGGCCTACGCCTCTCATATGCCTCCAACCAAGTGAAGGCAGCCCCAGCAAACTGAAAGGTGGTGAATGCCACACCACTAGACTCAAGGATCCCTGCTGTACGGAGCATACGCTGACACCTGTCAAGAAAACCCTGGCCATCCTCGCCCTCAGCACCACTGAATGTCGGAGGCTAGAGTTTACCAAACCTCTCAAGGTGACGTTGCTCATCCTTAGGCATAGCTGGAACCCTGAACTCCTGCAATGGTGCAACTGGATTAGCTGGAGGTGCCTCTGGAGTCTGTAATCTCTGCACTACCTGCTCAGGGGTGTCAGTAGTGGGGGTCTGATTGCCTCCCCCATCATGCGAAGTAGCTGCTGTTGTGGTGGCTGAAACTGCCTGAGCCAGGCCGGTGCAAACTGTCAAAATCTGAGCCGAAGTCTCCTGAAGACCCGGAATCACAATGGGCATAGCTGGTGCCTGAACTGGTGCTGCTGGAGCCTGGTCCTGAGCTGGGGCAGCTAGAGGATCCACAGGTGCTGCCCCTGCTGCTCTACCTCTGCCACGACCACGACTGCATCCACGGCCTCTAGTGGCCTCAGTGGGTGGTACTGTTGGTCGTCCGTCACATCCGGTAGCTCGTGTCCTCACCATCTGTGAGAGGATAGAATAAAGAAAAATTTAGTACTCGAATCAACAAGTTCGAACGACAAGAATTTCAAGAATGTGAAGTTTTCCTAAAGGTTCTGCAGCCTCCCGAGGATAAGTGCAGACGTCTCTGTACCGATCAGTGAGACTCTACTAAACCAGCTCATGAATTGCGAGTCCTAGTAACCTAGGCTCTAATACCAACTTGTCACGACCCAATTCCCAAACCCGATCGTGATGACACCACTCGTGAAGACAAGGCTAGCCAGAACAACGCAAGCACATCTTTTAAAACAAATAATTATCATTAACAACTCTAACACCTGCTTAATATTTCTAATAATGCAGAAACATCAATAATAACAAAGGATACCATCCCGACACAACCCAAACCAGGGTGTTATAAGTCATGAGATACTACTGAGTTTGCTATAAGTCTACGAAGTAAAATATCTGATACAATAGTCTGAAAGAACTCAAATGACATAAAAATAGCGGAGATAAGGGGCTGCGAACGTCAAAAGCTACCTCATCACTCCAACTCGCTGCCTGGTCTGGACAGAATCAGTGCTCAGGTGCAGACTCAGCTATGCCTGTATCTGCACACATGGTGAAGGAAGTAATGTGAGTACTCCGATCCAGTGAGTAATAACAATAAATAATAACCGAAGGCATGAAAACACATAATTGCACAAAGCAATTCTACATCAGGTAGTAAATCACTTAAAATAGTAAAACAGTAAAGAGTCAAATGAAATCTCCTTTTAAAAACAGGTAAAACAACAAGTAAATAGTGAGTAGAAATCTGCCCCTCAGGCCCAGTATCAATCGCTCAGAACAGTATCAGCCCCTCGGGCTCAGTATCTGTCACTCAGCATTATATCAGCCTCTCGGGCTCAGTCTCATATCACATGTGTACCCGCGCTCACTGTGGGTGTGCAGACTCCGAAGGGGCCCTTACGGTCGCGCTATATCAACATAAGGCCAGAAAGCCTTCTCACATCACATACGAGGCCTGAAAGCCTCCTCACATCACTCACAAGGCCTGAAAGCCTCCTCACAACACTTACGAGGCCTGACAGCCTCCTCACATCACTCCGGCCACCTCGTGGAATATAAATGTATCTCAGGCCCTCGGCCTCACTCAGATTAGAAAATATCATACGCCCCTCAGGTATCAATAAATAGTAGTGCTCAGCCCAAACAATAGTGGAAATATCATTTAAGTCTCAAAATTCAATTAAAGCGGCTGAGTTTGTAAAAAAAGTATAATTATTAGGACTGAGTTCAAGTAATGTATCAAAATAGTGAGGAAACAGTGATAAAAGTTCACGAAGGATTCAAGTAGTCGGCATTAAGCCCAAAATATGGCAATAAACCCAAATCATGATGGTGATAACACATCTCAATCAAATACGCGATAAAATATCAAACGGGACGGACCGAGTCACAATCCCCAGTAGTAAACAATCACACACTCTCTATTAAGCGCGTGTTTCACCTCACAAATCACTACATTGTGCAAATCCGGGGTTTTAAATCCTCAGGATATCATTTACTATAATTACTCACCTCAAGCCGGCCAAAATCCTAGCTTGTTGTTCCCTTGCCTCTCAAATCGGCCTCCTCGCGCGTCGAATCTGATCAAAACCACAATGAATACATCACAATAGGCTAAGGGAACATAACCCAATCGAAAAGAATCGAAAAATATTGAAAATCACGAAATTTACAAAACCCGAGCCCCGGGCCCACTTCTCGAATTCTAGAAAATTTAACATTAATGGACTCCTTATCTCACCACGAGTCTATACATAACAAGAACTCCCAAATCCTAGCTCAAATGACCCATCAAAACCCATTTGAAATATCAAAATCCAAGCCCTAGCTTTTCTCCCCTTTTTGATGAATTTCCATAAATTTCTAGGTTAATTCTTCCATTAAAGCATGTATTTAGGTCATAGAACTCACCTCCAATCACACCCAGTCGAAATCCCCTTCAATTTCCGTCCAAAAGCTCTCAAGGTTACTAAAAAATGGTGGAAAAATACCTTAGATCACGGAATAAAATGAACCTTTAAAACCTCTTTCTGTCCAGCCCTTTTCGCATCTGCGATCAATATACCTCATATGCGGTTGCCGCTTATGCGGAATTCCTTCCGCTTTTGCAGATCTTCACTATTGCCCAGGACCTCTTCTGCGGTCTAGTTCCGCTTCTGCGGACCCCGCTTATGCGGTCAAGCATCCGCTCCTGCGGAACTCCTCTTAAACGCGCGGACCGCTTCTGCGGTCAACGTCCGCATCCGCGGACACCGCACCTGCGGAAATAATCCGCTCCTGCAGAAATCCCCCAAATGGTCAAAATTCGCACTTGCGATCCCATCTTCGCATCTACGGAACTGCATCTGCGGCCCCTTTTCCGCAGATGCGGAAATACTAGAAACCAGCAACTTCAGAAATGCAACAAGTCCAAAATTCATCCCGATGGCCATCCGAAATCATCCCGAGGCCCCCGGGACCTCAACCAAAAGTGCCAACCCATCCTAAAATATCATTCAAACTTGCTTCAATCATCAAAACACCTCGAACAACACTAAAATCATCAAATTACATCGGATTCGAGCCTAAGTTCTTCTAAAACTTCCGAAACACGCATTTGATCAAAAACCCGAACAGAACACCTCCGAATGATTTGAAATTTTGCACACACATCCCAAATCACCTAACGTACAACAACTCTTGGAATTTTATTCCGACTCTCGTATCAAAATCTCACCCCTCAACCGGAATTCGCCAAAATACTAACTTCGCCAATTCAAGCCTAATTCTACACCGGGCCCCCAAATTCAATTCCGATCACACTCTCAAGTCACAAATCATCCCCCGAAGCTAACCGAATCACCGAAAATCACATCCGAGCCCTCTAACTCATAAGTCAATATCCGGTTGACGTTTTCAAAATAAACCTTCCTTAAAGATACTAAGTGTCTCAATTCCTTCTAAACCCAATCCAAATTGACTCATTCACCCAAGACTCTTATAATGAAACATAAGGAAATAGAAAATGGGGAAAACAGGGTGGTAACTCATATGACGACGGGCCGGGTCGTCACATTCTCTCATCTAGTCTAGTGACCTCCATATTTGCTTTCATCATAGTGTACAGGTTTCTTTGTTTTCTACACCACCTTGAGGAGTGACTTTTTATCAACTGGAAATTAACTATTAATCTGTTTTCAACTTATGTCTTATTATTTTTCTAGATACATGTCATGTTATAATCAATTTAACTTAGCATTCATTTAGCTGTATTTGTGGATGATGATTCAGTCTCTCCTAGTTAACTTAGTTTCGAGTAGTGCAAATTAGCATCCAATGTGACGCCATTTCTTAATTACTGGAACGTTGTGTGTGTCTTTTTTGTTTATGGTAACATGTATATTGACAAAATAAAAACAGCACTATTCTGTAACAAAATTTTGAGATTAGTGTTCAGGCAGTTTTGGATTGTCTTGGTTGTTAATGCAGATTAGTTATTTAAGTAGGGTAATTAAGGCTAGGACAGGGGTAGAGCTTAAGTTAGAAGAGGCTTCTATTCCTCTCACTGTCTAATACCTCTACTTTATCCGGCTTTCGTGCAACAGTTGTAGTCTCATTCTTTTACTGCCTGAAAACTTATGTTCTCACACTTGTGCCGTTTCATTTCACAATTGAAATAACATAGAACAAATTTACTTTGTGTTATACTAATGTATTAGCTTGTACTTTATTCGTCTATGCATGTTTTTGGATATAACAAATCTCATTATGCTCCTTATATATATATATTACTTTTGTCTAGCAGGGAAAAGACACTTAAATAGTAGTATCGTTCAAGGATGGTGTGGAGCAAGAAGTAGTTACAAGGCACTTAATATTTTATCTTTTTTGGGATATGTATATGTGTACAATTATAATGCACAATAAAGTATCGGGTAGTATATATGTAATTGACTTTTTAGTAATGATAATATTTATAATATTCATCTTGAGAAATTCTTTTGGTGTTTGTCAAGCATTATTGGTTGCTTTAATATTGATAGTTAATTGATATGAATATCTTTATATGAAATTTTAGAGAATTAGGTTCCTACTAGCATGGAAATGTATATAATTTTGGTTGTTATAATTGCTGAGAAAATAATTTTTAGAGGCAACATAGTTTTGTCAAAAAATTAGTAACTGTTGCGATATATATGTTTCCATAGAATGTAAATTTCTTTTGCAACAACTTTAGTCGCTACTGAAAATATTGTGTCTTTCATGGGTAAATATTATTTGTGGCAATCTTAGTCGCTACTAAATGACATTTATAGTGACGACATAATCTTGCCACTAAACATAAATATTTTTTGTAGTAATTTTAGTCGCTACTAAAGAACATTTATAGTTGTGACATAAACTTGCCACTGAACATAAATATTTTTGTGGCAATTTTAGTCGCTACTAAATGACATTTATAGTGGTGACCCATCTAATATTTGTTCTTATGGAATAATTTTTTGTAGTATTTTTCCAATATTTTGTGGCAACTATGTCGCCACAAAATATGTTCTGTTAGTGGCGACTACAAAATGTCGCCACAAATAACCTTCAGTTACGGGTTTCCTTGTGGCAATACAAAAGTCTCCATTAATACCTTTTAGCATCGACTCTTAGGAAAGTCGCCACAATAAGAGTAATTTCTTGTAGTATTTATACCCTTGATCATCCAAAGTTGAAAGAGAAATCCAATTTCTCTTTATCGGAGGAACATGCCAACACTCAATATTTCTTATAATTCCGTCGAACATTCTCAATTTGATGTTATCAACCCCCTTTGCTGGTAATGGATTATCATCTCCCATATAGACAGTCCCACTCATTTGTTTGTAAGTTGCAAATCAATTCTTGTGTGGACACATGTGGAAAGTAGCACCAAAATTAAGAACCCAAGAATTTTGCCCATGACTAGAACTCACAGCACAAACTTCCCCTACATAATCACTATTGTCAAAATTATTGCCAGTGTCAACAATATTTGCTGAATTATCTATTTTCTGCTTCCCTCTTTTCTCCTTCAGGTTAGGACAATCTCTCTTGTAATGACCTTGCTCTCCGCACTCATAACAATTTTGCTTCCTTACTCTAGACTTTGATCTTGCTATTGACTTTTTCTTGTTAAAGTCCTTTTATTGTGTTCTTCCTCTAATCACAAGACCCTCACCCTCAATTCTGTTGTCTGGAAAGCTCTTTTTCAACTCTTTAGATTTTAGTGCATTACTAACATCTTCTAGTAAAATGCTATCTTTTCAATATAGCATTGTATCGGCAAAAGTATCATAACACTGTGGTAAAGAACATAGCACAATCAAGGCTTGATCCTCACTCTCAATTTTTGATATCCACATTCGTCAGGTCCATTATAATTGAATTAAACTCATCAAGGTAAGTTTTAACTAGTGTACCTTTGTTCATACGGAGATTGTATAACTTCTTTTCAGGTAGAGGCGGTTTGTCAACGATTTCTTAATATACAGATCTTCCAGCTTCTTCCATGTTGTTGCTGCAGAAATTTCTTTAGCAATTTCCCGAAGAACGCTATCTGTAATGCTCATGAAGATCGAACTCAAAGCCCTCTCCTTCAGGTGTTCCTTCTTTGTCTCTTTCATATCTTCAGGAAAATCCTCATTAATTGCTTTCCATAATCCTTGTAACACCAGGGACGATATCATCCTAATCTTTCATAGACTGAAACTAGAACCTCCGTCAAATTTCTCTACTTCGTACTTTGTTGAAGATGATGAAGACATCTTAACCCTAAGTTATGTGTAGAATCCCGAACTTTGCTCTGATACCAATTGTTGCGGAATATCGTGGATTAACTAGCACATAATCTCACACAAAGAAAATAGAGAAGAAAAATCAACACAAGGATTTAACGAGGTTCGACTAAGCCTAATTCTCGGGGCAAAAGAAGACATAGTTTTTCACTATGAACGAGAAGAAAATCACAATACAATCTATAGAATCCTCAATTATAAACCCTATATATAGATCCCAAAAGGACCCAAACGTATATGAGAAAGGTTTTCCAATTTGACAAGGACTATAAGTTTTCTTTTCCCAAATCTATTAGGACAATGGGTTTTCCTAAGCCTATAGGGACTATGGGTTTCCTAAAAATACAAGAAAATAATTCAAGCCACAAATAACATCTTGCTTTTGTTAGTATATTCATCTTGAGTATAACTAATTAACTCTCATTCTCTTGATAAGCTATAGTTCAATTTTCCTCCTTTTGTTAGTCTATTCATCTTGAATGACTAATAGTTACTGACGGTGTAAAAAATATTTTTCGTTATCCAATTCTTTAAGAGCCATTTATACTTAATCTTAAGCACCAATCATAGATTGGTAACTCACAATTAAAATGTCGTAAATAATTAACTTAATACAATTAGAAAAGGCGACTTAATAATCTAATTCTTTTTATCATATAGTGTCAAGCATACATGTTAAACCGAAAACATCTTCTTGATTGTTGTTTCTCCAAGTACTGAAAAAAGTGAAAAAACAAACAAAATATTTCCACGATTTATGATTCATATATGAATTGGTAAAACTAAAAACTAAACCCCCTTATTAGTTTCTATCTTAGGTCAATTTACTGTGTGTCATATTATTAAATTTGGCTAACTAGTTGGCAAATTAATTAACGTATCTTTTATGTTGTAATGAAATAATTTGGATAGTTTGAATACCATACTGGAAAAAGAAATGATGATGATAATACATTGTATGAAGCATAAAATATGATGTCAATTGGCTTCTATTTTCATCTACGGACCCCCATCCTAATGTATTGTATATTATAATTATATTTAGTTGCCACGCCTGATGCTTACTGTTTTATTATGCATATACGAAATACACAATTGATTATATTTGGGCACGTCTATTAAACTTTATTTTGAAAAGATAATGGTGTCCTTTTCAACCAGTTGAATTTAGTCTCATGCCCCTCCAGTTTCCTCATAGCCATGTTTGTCAAATCAGAGTAGTGCCTTGCCGGGGCTTGCAAAAATAACCTCTAATTCTTTTCGAACAGATTATATATATATATATATTTCCAAAAAATAAAAATAAAAACTGATTTTCCTAGTAATATTTTTTTTTTTTGCAATTCATGTGCAATTACAAGCAGAAAAAACCTAAAATTTCACATCATTCTGCAAGAAACAGATGTGTTAAAGCACAATTTTATCCCCTCTATGAAAGATAAAGAGGGACTGATCTGTAGATCTTTAGCCGATCTCAACTTATTCGGGATTGACAGATAATTATTTTTATTGTTGTATAAATTATTTTCAAAGTGTATTGGCACTTGAGAATATCTGTATGGGAAGAGATATAGATTAGACAAAGCTTGCATGCCTCCTCGTAGCAAACTCTAATAATTGATGTCATGCATTCAAGCATCTTGTTTATAATTGTGTCTCTGTTTTACTAAGCTGCCATGTGATTTTCTAGGGTACATTGGTCTCTCATATTTTCAGCCTATACACTACACGCTTATTACTAACATATGTAACATGTACCCAATTTAGTACACATGCAGAATTTCAAGTAAAAGATGTCCACATATATCACTCTTTAGTTAGTACACGAGTTTAGATTTGAGATTGTGAAGCTTTCATAAGGCTCTACGTTAATCCCAAACTAATGTTTATAACTTTGCTTATAAAATATAATTATGTACATATAATATAATATAATATAATATATATATATTATTTTATTATTTTTGTACTGATCAACAAAACACTCCTTTGTTTGAAGTAAAATTTATACCTCAAATAAGCCATTTATTTTTATATATTTGACTCTCAAGGAGAAAAAATGAGAACAAATTTTTTGAAACCATATGGTTTGATTTTTAACATGGGACTAGTTAATAAGAAAGTATGACAGGCTTAATTGATTAGCCTTGGTCAAGAGATAATTGAACTAGATACATTTCCGATTGTAATCTCTTGAATCTTGACCATTTAGCTAACCCTCATTTATGACACGGAAAAGGGTCAAATATATCCTTCTATTATGAAAAAAGGTTTAAATATACTCCTCATTATATTTTGGGTCCAACGATGGGACAGAGTGTTGGCAAGTCAAGATCGCTCATGTCTAGAAGATGAAGGTAGCAGAGATGAGGATGTTGAGATGGATGTACGGACATACCAGATTAGATAGGATTAGAAATGATGTTATTCACGACAATATGGGTGTGGCCCCTATTCAGAACAAGATGAGGGAACTAGTTTGGTCATGTGAGGAGGAGGAGCACAGATGCCCCGGTAAGGAGATGTATGTGAGAGGTTGACATTTGAGGGCTTACGGAGAGGCAGAGGTAGGCCAAAGAAGAGGTGGGGAGAGGTGATTAAGCAAGGCATGGCGCAACTTCAACTGACCGAAGACATGACCTTTGATAGGAAGGTATGGAGATCGAGATTTAGGGTAGTAGAGTAGGTAGTCTAGAGTGTTCATAACATTAGTATTGACACACAATCTCACTTTCTGTTGGTAGTAGGTTCTTATGACTAACCATTGTTTTCTTTTATTATTGATCACCTTACTGTCTTGTTGTTCTTATTCTGCTTTTATATGGCTTTTTGGTACTGCCCTTCTTGTCTATATTTTCATTAGCGGAAAAGGATTCAAAATGTCCCTAAGCTATTGTAAAAGGTTTAAAAAGAGCCTTCATCCACATATTGGACTAAAAATATCCATCCATCCACCTTTATGGTTCACTTATGCCCTTTGATCGTTAGTCAATGCTGAATTAAAAATAATTATTATTCCTTTTGTAAAAATTTAAAAAAAATTTGAAAATATTTTCGTCTTTTTAAACTAATGCACCAGTAGTCCTCTAGTTTAGTAAAGTCTTCTTCTTCTTCTTCTTCTTCTTCTTCTTCTTCTTAACAACTCAGTGTCTACAAAAAAAATATTTTTTTTCAGTTTTTTTAAAAGCATTTTTTAGTAAAAATACAATTTCTTTTGTAAAAACAGAGTAAATGTTTTTAATAAAATATTTTTATTTTTTAAAAACTGAAAAAGATATTTTCATGATAAGAGGGGTTGCTCTGATGGTAAGCAACCTCCACTTCCAACCAAGAGGTTGTGAGTTCGAGTCTTCCCAAGAGCAAGGTGGAAAGTTCTTGGAGAGAAGGATGCCGAAGATCTATTTGGAAACAGCCTCTCTGCCTTAGGGTAGGGGTAAGGTCTACGTACACACTACCCTCCCCAGACCCCACTAAGTGGGATTATACTGGGTTGTTGTTGTTGTTAAAAAAGATATTTTCAACAAAATATTTTCATTTTTGAAAAATATTGTTTTTTATTTAAAAAAAACAAAAAATATTTTTTCTTTAAAAAAAAATTGAAAAACGAAAATAATACGAAATGCTTAAAAAAACTGGAAAAAAATATTTTTCAAAAAGCAAAATATTTTTTGAAAATATTTTTTTTCATTTTTTAAAAAACGAAAATATTTCATTAAATTTTTTTCTTTTGTTTTTACAATTTTTACAAATTCGTTTTTTCAATTTTTACAAAAAAATGCTTTAAAAATACAGAAAAATATGATTTTTTTTTTGTCAAAAGCTGAATTATTTTTTGTAAAAATTGAAAAAGATAAATAAGAATACCTTACTAAATTAGTGGATTGTTGGTGCATTAGTCAAAAAAATAAAAACATTTTTGTAAAATATTTTTTTTTAAATTTTACAAAAAGCAAAATAATTATTTTTAATTTAGCATTAATCTAACGGTCAAAGGGCATAAGTGAACCAAAAATTGGATGGAGGATTATTTTTAGCCCAGTAGGTGGATAAAGGGTATTTTTAAACCTTTTATAATAGTTTAGGGGCATTTTAAACCCTTTTCCGTTTCATTAGTATAGTGCTTATGCTTTTCTGAGCCGAGGATCTATTGAAAACATCATCTCTATCCTCACAAAGTAGGGGTAAGCTCTATGTATATACTACCCTCCCCAAATCCCATAGTATGGGATAATACTGGGTATGTTGCTATATTTTAGGTCCAAATATATCCTTACCGTAATACTACTAGTTTAAATATACTCATTTTTCATTAAGTTTGTCCAAGATAGACATCCAATTTTACATAGCACTGATATTTGATGAGGTGGATGCAACATGGCACGCGTCCCTAACCCATTTTGCAAAATGAATTAGGGACAATAGTGGTGAAGGGAAAGAAATTTTTATTGGTGGATAAAAAAGAATAAAAGGGAGGAGTAAAATAGGTTAGAGTGGTGAGGTGGCATGCTACGTGACATCCATCTCATCAAATATCAGTGTCATGTAGGATCGAATTTCCATCTTGAACCAACTTAATAGAAGAAGAGTATATTTGAATCAATAGTATAACAACGAGGGAATATATATTTGAACCCAAAGTGTAATAAGGAATATATATATATATTTAAATATTTTTCTCATAGTACATGGATATATTCGGACCTTTTCCAATTATAATAGGTTGTTTTCAAGGTTTGAGCGAAGGAAATAGAGTGAATAGTACTCAAAATATAGACAACAAATGAGGGGAGAAAGAAAAAAACAAGACTTGCGCATGGAAATGAATTTGGATTCATGTTGTTGTCTCAAGAAAAGAAAGATAATATATCTCTCTGTCTTCACACAAACAAAACAATTTCATACCATCATCTTGTATTCATTATGCCTACAATTATTATTCTTTGTTGCCTCACCCCCGCATGGCCCCTTTCTCCCCCACCCCCTAACACCCCCCTACCCCCATCTTATTCCCCTATATATACTCACTTCCCTGTTCCACTCTTCCTATCTCCACTTCTTTCTCTGTTTTTTGTTTTTTTTATCAAACACCTTTCAATTTCAAAGTTTGATCATCAATGGCTGTTTCTGGATTTGAAGGATTTGAAAAAAGGCTGGAGTTACACTTCTCCGGCGATGATCCAGTGATCGGAATGGGTGGTCTCCGGCAGCTGGACTTTGAGTCAATAGAGGAAGTATTAAATGCAGTACAATGTACTGTAGTGTCAGCTGTTGGAAACCAATATTTTGATTCGTACGTACTATCAGAATCAAGCCTTTTTGTTTACCCCACCAAGATTATTATCAAAACATGTGGCACCACACAACTACTGAAATCTATTCTTCCTTTAATCCAATTCTCAAGCGAAATGGGATTTGTCATAAGTGAATGTAGGTACACAAGAGGCAATTTTATCTTCCCAAAAGCTCAACCTTTCCCTCACACAAATTTCAAAGATGAAATCTTTTATTTACAAGAACAATTACCTATTCATCTTTGTTACAAAAAAGCCTCTGTTATGCCATCAAAATTCATTTCTCATTCTTGGCATGTTTTCACTGCTTGTGACAAATTTTATGACGTCCCTCTTGAAAATAGCATTATCCCAAATGAACTTTTTACCTTAGAAATTTGCATGACAGAACTTGACCGAGTACTTGCTAGGAAATTCTTTAAACATCCAAATATGGCTGCAAATGAGATGACTGAGATTACGGGTATTAGTGAAATTAATCCAAATGCTTTGATTTGTGATTTTGTGTTTGATCCTTGTGGATATTCAATGAATGGTATTGATGGGGATCGTTATTCTACTATTCATGTTACACCTGAAGATGGTTTTAGTTATGCCAGTTATGAGTGTGTTGGATCAATTTATGATGATCCGAATGATATTATGAATATTTTGAAGAAAGTGGTGCAAGTTTTCCGACCGGGGACTATGTCGATTTCGACTACTTCGACAAGCAACGAGGTTTGGACGAGGATTGTTAAAGCTGTGGAGCCGCTAGGAATGAAATGCCGGAGCTGCACGATGGATGATTTTCCGGCCGTCGGAACTGTGGTGTTTCAGACTTTTACGTCTTACCGAAAGTAGGCGGCGGTGGTTAACTGGTGGTGCAACCATTGTTGATGGTAGATATGTGGGAAGAGATTTTGAAAGAGTAATTAAAGAGAGGGAGTAGGGAGAACTTTTTTTTTTTCTTTTGTATTTTCTATTATCTTATTTTTATTTTGCTAGAGTTTAGTTGAAATTTTTTTTAATTAAAAATGAAGTAGAATATAGATATGCATGAGTTATGTAATTGCATTGGATTGGATGGTGGGATGATCTTGATGATCAATGTAAGCTTTGACTTGTGTGGAGTGATGCAAGTAAAAATTTATCCTATATATAGTGTCATTGTTCGTTTCATGGAAAAAATGCAATTACTTAAAATAAAATAAAAAGGAAATATTCAAAAAAGATGTAAAAGAGGAAGAGAAGGGAAGATAGTGGGCTTAGGTTCATATATCATGATAATGCACCCCACTTATGTTTGTCACGCCTATAGAAATTGTTTTGAGATTGCCTTGTTGATGTCTTGCAGTAGTATAAAGTGCATGAATCTTTTTCTTGGTAAGTTTTCATTTTGTCTTCCTTCTCATCTCTTTGTCTCTAATGAGATCTTGCATGGGTTTGTGCTGGTTTTTTCCTCCATGATTAAGCATGCATATTAATTAGATAAATAATTGTTTATAGTTATGAGTGGACAAAAATATAATATAGTATATTTTTATGTAAGCTATTGACATAACAAGGTGAAAGAATTGAAGTAAAAACTACAAAACATCTCTCAAGATTTTTTCCATTCTTTAGTTTTTCTATGTTTTGCTTGATAGCAATTTTATTTTATTAACTTCATTTTGAAATAGCTATCATTACTTAGTGCCTAATGACCACTTTTTGATTCTGTCTTCGAAAAATAGCTATTATCCTAAGGTTCTAAATTTTCACAACGTTAACTGAGAAATGGCTATTCGAGTTCCTTCCC